>BGZK01000039.1:957500-1014726 GCA_005406025.1 Eumeta japonica
AAATGGATCCCTCTAGTCCACGTTTCATCCGTCCAAGGAACTAGGCCTGATATAAGCGGCAAACTTTATCACTGCAATCGATCACATGGCTCTCGATACCCCATTTTGCTATTTTTCACCCCTAACTTCCTCCGTCCGATAGGAGGTACTGCCCAAGATAAGCGTAGCAAGGGATTCTCTGGCAATGCTAGTTCTCCCTTAGAGTTATATTTTTTTTTCTGTGATCTGAATTTGAAAATATTGGAAAGGAAGTAGGATGGATGGAAGGAATAGTTTGGAAGGACTTCATACTAGGAAGGAGTAATGAGTAGAATAGACATAAACCATATATGAAATCGAGGGCTCTCGAGTTCGTCTGTAGTTGATTAGTATTCAACATGTACGTCTTAATATCACAACCCATATTAGGTAAAATATTGTAAACTCGATATTTTTCAAGAAGTCTTTGAAAATTTATTTATTTATGTTAACTTTTACGAAATTTTAAAATATTTGACGACTTTTTCTGATTACTTGCTTTTACAAAACGGTATTTTTAAATTACTATCGTAATAGATGTTATTAATACTATGTTAATATTGGTATCGTAATAACCATAATAAACTTTCTCGGTGCTGCGCCTTGATCGAGCATGGCAGGGTTTTGTCGCGTGGAAAAGTTTCAGTAGTTGTATATAGTCCTTACAGAAATAAATAAAAAAAAATACATGCGATAATTAGATGACGTTTCCTGCACGTGGTTTAATTTTTTTTTTTGTTTATATGCAATTTTATAATTATACTTACTTTCACATTTTGGTACTTGTTGGTGCTGGAACCCATTCACACAGAATAGTTTGTTGCTTCCCACAATCCCATAGCCGGTGTCACATTTGTAATCCAAATAGAAACTGTCAATGGAATCTCCGGGCGAGAAGTTTGGGTTGTTGATGACCGTATAAGAGCCGTACTTGGGGTAAGACGGCAGTCTGCACATAATCTGCGCTCTAAATTTAATACATATAAGTGTATTTATTGTATATAAATGTATGTATATATAAACAAACATTTATTGATGATTGATAATGAAAATTAAAATGAAAGGGGATGGATGAAACTATGAAAGCACTAAAATTTATAAAAGTTGGAAAGGCTGCCCGATATAATAGGGTTTCGTCAAAAATGTCGAGGAGCAATTGGGATATAGTAGCAACCTTGCTCTACCAGCTCTTTACTATTTACTGGAAAAACCTTAGGGTATCTAATGGCTGGGACAAAACCGTCATTGTACCCCTCTATAAAGGGAAAACGCGAACGGATCTTTTCACAAATTACGGTCCTATAAGTCTACTTAGAGTGGTCGGAAAACCATGTGCAAAAATCTTTACTGAAAATCTTGCGATTGAGACTGAAAATAACATATGGGATGTACAAGCGGGATTTTAATAAGTTATATGGATCAAATTTTTTCCATGTGAAATATTGTCTTAAAGTTTTTGGCCAAGGGCCAAATTTTTTCTATATTTTCATAAATTAAAAAAAAAACTTATGATAAAGTGAAAATAAATGATCTGAAGACAATCCTATCGATGTATGATGTTAGTAGCGGATTGATAAGGCACTACAATATCCATATAAGAGCTCCAATGCTTGCATTAGAAGAAATGGGACATACGCTGACTGGTTCGACATCAGCAGGAGTGTTATAAACGGATAAGTAGTTTCACAATGGCTGTTCAATCTCTTCACGGATGGCTGTCTATATAATCTGAAAAAATGTCTATGTGGAATAAGGATGGACGAGCCGTCTATTAAATGCCTCTTGTACGCCGATAACCAAGTAATCTTTGTGTCGTCGGCTTACGAGCTGTAGGAGATGGCAACTAAAATGAATGATTCTGCCAAGAAAAGAGATATGAAAATAAATATCGGTAAGACTATAGTAATGTGTTTGAAAGAAGCGAAATCATGACTGAATGCGATACACATACAGAAGGTGAGAATGTTGAACAAGTAAAAGAGTCATTATACTTGGGTAGTCTGTTGACAAATGATGATAAACATGATAAAGATGTCGAAAGGAGAGTGAATGCGGGAAATAATTAATGTAATGAAGAGTGCAAGTGTCTCACGATAAGCGCGTTTGTCTATACGTAATGAGATTATTGATCCTTCCCCTTATGTACGATGGTTAATGTTGGGTATGGCAGAAGAAAAATAAAAGTAAAATCAACGTAGTGGGGACGCAATCTCTGCGTAACATATGTGGAGTCTCTGTGAAAGATAAATGTAGAAATAGTGATGTGAGAGAGCAATGCGGTTTGAAGAAAGATGTACTAACTGGTACAGAAAAAGGTATGTTACGGTGATTTAACCATTTGGAAAGGATGAATGAAAATAGACTGACGAAACAAATTTATAGAGCGAATGTGTGCAACGGAAAATCATAAAGATCAGCATATTATATATATATATATATTGTTTAATGGAAAATTCGTTGTGCTATCTGTTTTGTTGCAACGTTCATCAGGCGGTGCTGTAGCATATCAACTTCTATACCGTTCAAACGATCACCATGAAAATTGGATGCTGCTATATTTGAACATGGAAAATGTATTTGTGGTATTCATAGCAGTAAATTAATTTCTTTTGCAGTTTTATTATAAGTCAAATACGGGGTTGCGATCAGAATCGAGAATGATAGAAACTGACATCAAGAGCAGGACCGGAATCAAAATCGGACATGATGGAGCCACATAAGAGACAAAGGTATTCATTATATCTGTACGCAGTCGGAGTTGCGGAAAAGCTAGTATAGTATAAATAATAATATTAGGTAGTTACAATATATCATGATTTTTATAATAATTCGATCCTCGTCAAGGATCGTTACCGGTAAGGTCTGATTTTAGATATCTCCGGTGACTGCTGTACGACTCATACTAATTCTGTAATTTCTTTTCCTGGTGCTATCACAAATCGAGGTCGTTATAATAAATTTATTTTGATCATTAATTTTGTATGGCACTTTGGAACAAAAAACGATGTATGCCAGAAATTATTATTTTTTAAGTCTATTTATACAAAAGCTATATTTAGTGTATCAATAAGGTTAATGAATTAAGAAAAAATAACTAATAATAAGGAAACATACATTTTGCATAAGGATAATTGAATTGTGGTGTTTCAATAAAAACTTCGACTGTTAGTAGAATATTAAGCAGTAATCAATACCAAAGGAAATAAAAGAAATGGTATGCGTGACTATACGAAGACGGTGTGTTGATTATATGATGTTCACCTCTATGATAACTATAAGATATCCACTTCTATGATGATTATACGATATCCACCTCTATGATAACTGTATGGTATCCTCCTCTTTAATAATAGTATGATGTCCACTTCTATGATAACTATATGATATCCACTTCTATGATGATTATATGATATCCACCTCCATGATAACTGTATGGTATCCTCCTCTATAATAATAATATGATGTCTACTTCTATGATAACTATATGATATTCACTTCTATGATGATTATATGATATCCACCTCTATGATAACTGTATGGTATCCTCCTCTATAATAATAGTATGATGTCCACTTCTATGATAACTATATGATATCCACTTCTATGATGATTATACGATATCCACCTCCATGATAACTGTATGGTATCCTCCTCTATAATAATAATATGATGTCTACTTCTATGATAACTATATGATATCCACATCTATGATGATTATATGATATCCACCTCCATGATAACTGTATGATGTCCACTTTTATTATAACTATATGATGTCCGCCTCTAATGTGTGCGGACGGCGGATGACACGAAAAATCAAATCAAATTAAATACTTCTTAGGTAAATGGCATTACACTTGAAATACGTTATTAATGAATTTTTTTGACATTTTATTGCCAACCATTCCTAATGCTGACTTACCTTTTGGAAAATAGGCAAGAAATTCTCATAAATAGAAAATATTGAATAATTAATAAATTAGTACAGCATTTACAGATAATGGGAAACAACCTTATAGCCGAGCAGTTGAATCCCATAGATTTTTTCATTAACAAAATTCAGAAACCGTATAGCGACTTAAGTTATATACATTTACTCTAACGAAAATTTCGAATTTACAAAATGGCAAATTTTGAAATTCATCTGGGATCTTATAAAACGCTCATCCGACCTCTATACTCACATGCTCGTTCGATACTTCTCCACGGTGATACTATCTTTTATAAAAGTTTTATGCGCCAACAAGTGAGTGAACGCTAGCAGATTTTTGGAAGTAACGTATAGATCTCGAACAGAGTTATGCGGTGGATACAATCCCACCGAAAGCACGCCCCTCAGGTAGTAGCGCCGCTGTCCGCCCTCCGTCGCCGGGAACGCCAGGCCCTGGCCGGCGGGCAGGCGGTTGTTCATGTCGTCTGCAAAACGACGACGACGTGAAATTA
Source organism: Eumeta japonica (assembly GCA_005406025.1). Lineage (NCBI taxonomy): Eukaryota > Metazoa > Arthropoda > Insecta > Lepidoptera > Psychidae > Eumeta > Eumeta japonica. The sequence continues at coordinate 961,962 of BGZK01000039.1, forward strand.
ATGCGAGCCGAATTCGATCCGTCGGCGATCGACATCCGACATCTGCAGACAGTATCCGGTACACCAGTGATTTACAGCGAGCTGCTTGCGTTAACGTAAATTGTTTTAATGAGGTCTTCTTTTAAATGTAGTAATTTTATACGCAAGAAATAGCATTTGTTACGGACTTGGTGACTGAACTCTATATACAAAATTTTATTCACGTGACTTTTGAGTTGTGTGTAACCGATTTCTCTGTTTGTTTCTGATTTTAAATGATATTAAACAGCTTGTGAAAATAGAAACAACGAACTTATGCATAATTATCTATTCATCACACGAGCGAGTGCGTAAAGTATTTACCGAACGAAATTTTGCCGCATATCTTGTCTGAGGTGATGTACTTCCTGTGCCAGCTGCTCGCCATGCCCGCGCACGTGCCGCTGTCGATGTACGACGCCACCAGCAGAAAAGGCGGCTCGTCGAAGTTCAGGTGTCCTGTGAACTATATAACACCATATTATAACAAGGTTACAGATAAATACACACATGCGTGTGCATTTTATAGTCTTGAAAACCATTTTACCCTTTAACTGTGTGTGCTTATGTGCATGTCTGAATAAGGAAATATTGTAACTTACGTACAATTTACTAAGATGTTTTTGTGCAAGTACTCACGATACCCAAATTGCCAGGAATCAATTGCTTTTTGTCAAATTCCATATCGAAATCCAAACACACGGGTCGTATGCGTAAATCATAGACAAAAGGCGTTGACAAGAACACCAAAGCGATGTCCTTTTGATAATTTGTTTTGTGGCCTGTGTAATCCACTGGTATCTTGATGTCCTTAATCTGTGAGGGAAAAAAATATGAATATTGAATTCAATAAAAATGTTGAGTTGCATATTATTTAGCACGAAAATATATTCAGTATTAATCACGCAATTATAGAAAACATCACAGGTACGAATGAAGAATAATAGAGAAAAAAAAAATTAAACAAGCGTCCCTCGGTTAATCGATTTCTTAATTTAAGATTTCAAAGGCACGGACGTGCATCGGCACAGATACAGCTAGACCGCTTAAATGTCAGCGACGACATGATGTCGGCCAGGTTCTATACTGACATGCGCCCGACTCATCGGGTGACTTCCGAATGCCTTGCCAACAGACCGATTGTGCAAATTGAGAGAGACTCAATCGATGTCGTTATGACGTCAAAATCACGTAGACCGAAGGCGCTCAAGATCAAATCTTCTCACCCTGACAAATTTTAAAGTCGCAACAATATCAACTGAATCGTTTTAAGTTAACGTTAATTGGTCCACTGTTATACTGAGATGCTTTTTGGGAATAGTAGTTTAAAACGACGAAAGCTTTCCACACATATTAGTTCATGTAAAGAAGGAAGCATATGACATTCGATTTTCATTTTTAAACTACTACTACCATGGACTTTTTAATATAGATATTTTCCGCCTGTTATAACCAGCTATTACGCATGAAATTCATTCAAACATGGAGTTATAAAATACTCCGCTTCTCATCAGTTCGGTAAACAAGGTAAACGACCACAATCCTGTAATACATTTACGAAACCAACTTTCAACTGTCATTCCCCTGTTGGAGACTTACAGAAGGACTAGATGCGATACAGCGTTCGAACTACTGTAAAATCAGTCCTTTCAATATCATTACATTTCCTGTTGAATTTAATTCGAGATACACGGTTTTCAGGGCTAAAGATAAGTAAATTTAGAAACAAATTATTTAACTAGGAAGACACATTTCACAATAGAGGAGTACATAGTCAACAAAATGAAACGAGACTATCTTAAAATGCAATAGTGCATCAAATAAATAAATTAATTACTTAGGCTAGCATTTGCCAGATTTTTACAAGAAAATCAAAATGAATATATAATTAGATTAAACTTTATTAATTACAACAGAAAGCTAGTTTCATTCGAGAACCAGCTCGAAGAAGACATGGGCTTTCACATTAAAAAGGAAAAAGAATCAGCCAATCAAATTAGTACAGAGCAAAGTAGAAATTAGGAAGATTGCGGATGAACTTTACCAGTTATCAGGAAAGGGTATGAAAGTCCGAAACAAATTAAGAAAACGAATAATGAAAGAGTTATGGGAGTTAAGGAAGAAGGATGAATTTTAAAAAGAGCTGAATCATTTTAAAATCTACTATTACAGAAAGAAAAGTTAGATATCCTAAATACAAATGAGACAATAATATAAAAAAAGACATAAGCTTTGGCAACGGAAATCAAAACCCATCGCCATATTAGATTAGAGCAAAGCAGAAATTAAAAAGGTTTTCGATGAACTTTATAAGTTTTTACTGGGATATTAAAAGTTCTACACCAAGTGAAGAAAACAAAAATTGAAAGACCAACAGATGTAAGAAATTGGGAAAGAAGGAATTCTTGAAAGAAGAGCTTGATCTACTTGACTCTGCTCTAAGACATCAGAGAGCTGCTTATTCTCAAGTGAGCCGCTCAGTCAAAATACGCGCTGTCCCTGGCTATCGACAAGAACCAGGGTAAACGAATCACGTTAGTTCAGAACAAAGTAAAGATTTAAAAGGCTTCAAATAAACTTTACAAATTCTTAGGGACCGACACTAAAAATGTGCATCAATTGAAAAAAATGAAGAATGAAAAAAATTAACTTGGAAAGAAGGACTTACTTTGAGAAGAATTCGATACAATCTACTCAATTACGCTTTAAGACCTCCTACAGCAAAAAAAGTTGGACTACATGTTTATATACTGGAGGCTCTCACAGAAAAGAATGAGCTATTGTAATAAAAATCGCTGTCTTATTGATGAACTTTACGGGGTCCTAGGAACGGATACTGAAAGTACACTTCAAGCTAAGAAAACGGCAATAAAAAAAATAAGAAGAAAAGAATTAAGAAATAAAGACTTTTTAAGAAGAGCTTGAAACAGTCTAATTGTCTTTGTTTTGAGATCTACTGCAGCAGAAACCTGCTTAAATTCGAGAGACTTGTTCAGACAAAACACGATCAACGCAATAGAAACCATAAAAAATGTACGACATCAGCACAGAAAAAAGTATACATTAAAAAGGCTGAAGGCGAATTCCTTTAACTGCCAGGAACAGGCATTGAAAGCTTGCAACAAAAAAGGAAAAGGAAAAAAGGAAAGGTTGAATGGAATATAAACGGAAGAAATTTATCCATTCTCATTTTATTTATTGACATACTATATTCAAATACAAAATCAAATATCTTTAATTCTTAGGTTATATATTACACTTGAAATACGTGAAATACGGTTAACATTTAAATAATTTACAGTTTTTTAATAATTTCCACTATTTTTAATTACCATTCATTCGTTAGGTTAAAAAAATAAAAAGACGAGCAAGAAACTTGAGGATAGCTCTTTTCAAACCAATCATGTAAAAATACAATCTTATATAAAACTATTGTAGGAAAAAACCTGTAGGAAGTCGAGCTCATTATGTCCATTTATTGTCTAAATATTCAAAGATTGTATAATACCCTTTTTTGCAAAGCTTTTACTCAATAAATACTTTAAAATTGTATAAGGGTAAATTTTGTACATCCATAGGAATCTTATTGGACATAGCCCTTTAAATGAATTTGTGATCGTATCCAGTCGACTAACATGTAAACACAATCTATTTTTATTTTTAGTATTGAAATTACGTCTATCGCTATTTTTATTAAAACATTCTAAGTTTTTTTTTAACTTATATTACATTTTGATAATAAACTGTGACGCCACAGTTAAAATTTCGATTTCTTTAAACTTACTTCTAAGAGAAACCCGAGGTTCCAGCCGGTAAATTGCGCGAATGGTCCGCTTCTGCAATACGACAATTCTGTGAACATCCGCAGCATGTCCCCAAAACAGGATGCCATATGACATCAAGCTATGGAAACAGCCGAAATAAACTAATCTGGCGGTTTTGATATCGGACATATTTCTTATTTTTTAATTGCGCAGCAGAGCTATGCCTTTTCGCCAACTCACTAATTTGAGGATCCTATTCAAATATATTATTTAATGTAAGATCTACGAATACAGTAGTTCCGACAAGCTCTAATTCTTTGTTTCTACTGACACAGAGCCCGATCCATTTTTCACTTTCGGAAGTGCGAATTTCATACATTTTGCTTTATTCCTATTAAGAAACTTACTTCTTATTTAGAATATACCACTTTTTAATTTTGGAGATAGCAATGTTCACATCGTCATAATCGAATGGATGAACTTTTAACCTTGAATAATAAAGAGGTATTATATGTAAACAGTACTGTTTCATAAATATACTTAACAAGGTTAGGTAAGTCATTAATATAAACTAAAAACAGAAATGGACCGAGAATATATCCCTGTGGCACCCCCCTGCGGACCACAGATTCAGACGATCCCATGTTATTGACATCGACCCTCTGGACCCTATTAGTCAAATATGATGCCAGTAGGTCGAGTGCACGACCCGTAACTCCATAATGATGTAGCGTCTTGATCAGTGATTTATTTAATTAAACACCTTGGAGAGATCGCAAAACACTTATTGCATTCCAGAAACCCAACTTTGCTTTCTTTCATTAGATCAGGAAACGTGTCATCATTCACACATTTATTAAAAACAAGCTTCAAATGCGGTGCGATACAATCAACAATGTAGTTTACAATTTTAACTGACAGACCATGAAGATGAGCACTCTTTTTCATATCCAACGACTTTAATCCCTTAATTATGTCTTCCAAATTTCTATATTTAAATTCTAAACTAATGTTAATAGGCGGAATATTTTCACTCAATAAGGATTTAGCAAGAGAGGGAGAATTGAGGGATATCTTAAGTTGAATGTCAAGATTGTGACCTTTAATTTTATCAATTTTATTATTTATGACACTAGAAGTTATTTTCATAAATTTTTTGCTATTCTTTATTTCACTATTAATATAATTCCTTTTGGCCGCTATACAAACACGTTTAAAAATTATTGAATAGTTTCTTATATACTCAGCAAATCTCTTGCTTTTATTGTATGTTCTTTCGTCATAAAGATCACACAATCTTTTCCTACTTATGTGTATTCCCAATGTTGCCCAATCACTGAATGATAATGACCCATTCACTTTAATAATTCTCGTTTGAAAAATATTGTCGTATTCCTCTTTTATTACATGAAATATTGAGTTGTATAACTATTGGAATTGTTACTGCATTGTAGTTTCGGAATACTCTGCACGTCATATTTTCTAAATTCTACCAACAATTTTTCATTCAATGGAATGCACTTCATAATTTTTTTAAATATCTTTTCACATGTAGTTTTAAAGACGCCAGTTGACACTGCGGTTTGATTTTAAACTATCGATAATATATTTCTGAAATGGTTCGACACTTGTATAAATATTATCAAGACATGTCTTAGAGACAAACGTAATTTTTGTAGGCTTCAAAAAGAGGTTTGACAGATTTTAACATTCACAGAATTCTAGAATTCTACCACTATGTTTGGTGACATCTAATGAATGAATGAAGGAACGAGCGGGCCTGTATACTCTCATTACAATAAACCGCTCGAGCTCAACACAGGCTATCTCTACAACCCGCTCAGCAGAGAGGTCCACAATATGATCTTACCTTAAATTTAAGATAATTGCGGATCACGATTAAGGAGCCGCCATGTGATGAATTCTCTCTGTTGAAGGAACTTGCAGTCTGGTGATTAGAAAAGCCAAAGAGAAGCTAACCATTCCTAAGCCAATATTGCGTAATACATAAACTTACATAGTATATGAATATTGGCGCTGTCCATAAATAGCTCAACTTCCAGTGCCTTATTTTTCATGCTCTGAATATTCTAATATTTAATTATAATAATATTAAGAAATAATACTAATTTAAATAATATCAATGATTTAAATTATTATTACTTGTAATCATTACATTAGGACGAAATAGTACTTCATTCAATAATATACTAGAGCTATTCTCAGCCTTTTTAGCAATTAATTTATTGAAATTTAGACGGAAAGAATCTGCAAATCCAGTTTTTCCAAGAAAACCCTGATTATTTTGGATGGAGTCTCTCTCTGTCGAAGCAGCCCGTTTAAATCCTTAGAGCTTTGTACTCCAACGGAGTCCTCCAAGTCCAATCAAGCCGCAGTCGCTCTTACAACTAAAATCTGTTCTGTTTAATAATATAACAGGCTATCAATTGAGTCGAATGTAGTTTAAAATATTTGGATACGACCATTCTTTCTTTAGTCAGAACAAAATTGAAGGTAAGTGCAACACGTCGATTTCATACAAATTTATTTCGTCATTCGTTTTGATTCCACAAGAGAAATAAATTCACAATTAACATTAAAAAATATCTTTAAAAAAGTATGTTACGTGATTTCTGAAAAATAAAATCACTTAGTCATTTTGATATTTAATTTGAAAATTCATGAGAAACCGGCAGTATTTATGTTGCGTGTCAGTGCACACACAAAAAAAATCTTATTTTTATTAACCAACACACGTGCAATTGGTTACAACAATTCATTTGTCAAAATTAGAAGCCGTCACCCCACCACAGAGTATATATTTCTGCGACATATTTACAAACAGAGTGTGAAAGAAACGACCAATATGACCGCGTACTAATTATATAGGCGCGAAAGAGATGTCCTCAATCACGACAGCTTCCGTATTATTTGACCTGGCGTTGCCGCTTTGGGCTTTATCAATCGTACGGACTAGACGAAGACAGGACACGTCGTATGTAAGAATCACGATTGCCACCTTTAGGGAAAAAAAATCGGGACGATCGGGCATCCATCAGAGACGTTCGGAGTTTGGTTCAATCAAAATATGACCCATGAAACAATCTAAGGAAAATGAAACTTTATTTTGTGTTTCTATTTGTATTGATTTTATATAATTAATTTTTCCATACGTATTTCTTGTTGTTACGAGCCGCTTTTAATAATTCTACATCATTTTTGTATTTATTTATGAAGTCTGAACAAGACATGTGTATGTTCAAAGAAATTAGCAATTCTGCTTTTATCAAATCTACCGAGCTACGATTTCTGACATTAAACCATTTCATGGTCATTAGTGAAAATACGCGCTCAACATACGCATTTGAAGGAAGTATGCCCAAAGCACGAGATACAACACTAAATAATGCGTTCAACTTCTGCTCCTTTGCGACTTTAAATACTTGTATTTATTTTTCATCAACTCTTTGCTTTTGCTCGATCTGTGGTAGAATATTCTTCACCACACTGTAGTTTTCAAATAACTCGTCAGTAGAAAATCCTCCTTTGGAATCAAATCCCATAATTGAAGCAGTATCACAAAGTTCTGTAAAATTTAAATTCCCGTCAAGCGACAATGGTTCCAATTATTTCAAGGGATTCGATTCATCGAAATCGAAGCGGGTTTGAAGATAATCCAGCGCATTTTGGTAAAATTCCTTGAAATCCGATGTACATTGTTCATAAACTGTATTTTCTGCACGATGTCAGGCAATACGCAAATGGGATCCATAAAAATTTTCTTTCAATCTTGCCTTTAGGCTTTCTTAGACACCCGTCTTCACATGAAAAATGTTGAATGCAAATAGGATACATTTTACGGTTTCCTTTATTAGATGTATCCGTAGCGACACTGAAATAAACCTCACGAGATTCATCAAGACCACAAGTTTTGAGAGCTGTGACTGCTATTTCTTCAGCTTTAGGACCGAGTACTTCCTTAACTAAACTTTCAGATTTTGTCCTACCACAAGATTTTTTTTTGCGATAGCTGAATCGGCTAATATCTGAGGAAGCAATTTCATACTGCTGTCTGTGGATGAATATGATAAATTGTGTTAAACACAATGAAATGTTTGTGTTAATTCAGCAAGAGTTATCATGTTAATTTCTGCTGAATTAGTTTTTGGGAAGAAAGTGGTCATTAAGTTTGATTTGGCAGTCGATAGTTGCTTCTTTTTATGTTCACTTCCATTTGCGTGATGTTTAATGTCGCTTAATCCACCGTGAATTATGGAAAAATCTTTATTACATATCTGGCATCGTGCATAAAAAACTGAATCAGCCTTGGATATCCATGAATTGCTTTTTAACCATTCATCACGAAATTTGCATAACCGCTTTGCTTTTTTTGGGTGTATACTGTGCTGTTTCCCTACTCGTGATGTGACTTCCCTATCGTCGCCGTCGTCAGACTCACTCATCATTGTAGTAAATTATTTTCTGAAAGAAAGCAAAATAAAATGTCAAGCCATGCCATGCTACTAAACCATATCCAAATCCCGCCAAATAAATAGGTAGTTAAAATATCAAAAATAATATTACACACTTATTAAATCGTCCGAAAGTACCTAGGTACGAAAAATTAAATAAGACCTATCATATCAATCAACACACACCACATGCATACGGATTTCATAATCTTCTATAAAATTTTCACATTCATACATATCATACTGTATTATAAATTTCAAGTCAGAATATACATGCATTTCCAGCACCAATACGTGTAATCTTAAGAAATACAAATTAAGGTTTTCTGGCAATAACATGGCAACACTAATCGATGCTATGAAAATGTCAGTTGCCAAAGCTTTAAATAAATAAAAAAAATATAAAAATGTCAAAGATAAAGTATTTAGGTTATAAATTTAATGCTTTTGCAAATTTTTCAATCGTGAATGTTAGCAATGTTAGCATAAAACTATTATGTTTTTATGTTCAATCGCATCGCTTTGTAACCAAAGGAAACTGAAGATTAATCTATCGACTCAAAGCGCGAAAATGCTGCAAACGGCCACAACCGCAACATACACACCAATGCAATGTATTGCAATAAAACACCGACCGCTTGACTTAATTGAATTGAAGATTAAATGAATATTAATAGAGTACGTAATGAAATATTAGTAGAGTACGATTCTTACTAAGAATCGGCAACATGGCTCGGAAAACGATCTCCGATTATTTATTTACCTTTGAGAAATATCAAATCTGCTCACTGATTTTTACTTCACCACATTTTTCGTTTTAAATCTTACAGATAATTTAAAAATTAACAATGATATATTTTCAGGACGGTGTGTTAAAAATATTTGTGTTTTTATTCTTCACGAGACGTAAAGAAATTATTATAAGTAGACATGTATTAGTTAATTAATTTTTACTATGTGAATGTATTTTTATATTTTCCCGTTGGCAAATGAATCTTTACATTACATATTTTAATGTTACTTTATTTGTACACTTTCGTGTTGCTATTCTTATATGTTTTTAATAACTAGTTCTGATTTTTACACAAAAAATATTTCGGATTTATGACCAAGATGAGATAATAAACTGTATTTAGTTTCATACTAAATACTCATAAAAATTATGTAATTTGAGCTATGTAATTATAACTGACATAAAAAGAGTTTTATGTCAGTTATAATAATAAAAAAAAATCCACAGAAAACACATTGAAAATGCGAGAATTTTCTAGAGATACAATTTATTTGAAACATATAGACTTTGTTATTTAGTACGTGTAAAAAATAATTTTTCATTCTAGGTCGTGCTATAGTAATTTTAACACTAAATCCAAAATATAAGTTAACAATTACTACTGCGACGTAGGATTACTTCCATTGGATCGGAAGACGATGAAAAAAGAATGAATAGCCGCATAAAATAATGAAATTTAATAAAAATTAAGGAAATAAATTAGTTTGTTTACATTTTCTTGAAATTATGTATATTTTGAAATTGAACGCCTCTTAGCAAGTCAACCTTTAGGAACATATATTCCACAACAATAATATTTGCACACATTTTGCTTTTCTTCTGAAGTATTTGATAATTTAGGTGACGTACGCGCAGGCGCAGGAGTTTCGATAAACTACAGTCCCGTAAGTAAATTATGTTGTTATTAGTTTTTATTTAACGGTTTACATTTGTTTATGATTCATAAATAATTTGCTATGTAGAATTTATGCAAAATATTTTATGCTCGAAACGATCGCGTTATAGATGCTCAAACGGTTTTCCAATCTTTGACATCATTTGCTAAATTCAAAACATTTCAAACTATACGTTTGACTGTTATTCAGAAATACCTGATTTTGTTGCTGGTCTTGGCTAGACTTAAGTTCCAAACTGTTTATCATGTAAAAAACTATGCTATGGGCTTTGTTGCATTGTTTTCTTTAAACCATTAGCAGACATTTGACAAGAATTGAAAGACATCGTTTTTTCATGCAAATCCATTCTCGCCCAGCTACATTAGTTACACCGACACTTTATTTTTTGGTGTTAATAAATGTTTATAAATTTGGCATACATTTTACGATCATTGTTTTCTTTCGAGTCATGAAATGTAATTTTGGTATTCTGAGACATATTTCGTTTAACGTACTTAAAGTTTCAGTGAAACTGGTCTATTAATATCCCTTACTTTTTAGTAATTTTTTGTGAAATTTCATCACAAAACACCATAGATAATGTGGTTCTTTTACTCGATTTAAGCTGTTTCTATAGCATTTTATTGTAATCACTCAAATTATATTATAAGAGTTCTTGTTAATCTCACAAACACAATCACCGAACCATAAGCCACTCTAACCACTAACTCTTTTTTTACTAATTAAAAAAAAATGTGTGAATTTCAGCAAAATCAGTCCAACTATATGGATTCTTAATAATACTTATAGAACCCTAAAAAATGTACAGTATCTTCTTTTACTGGCTTTCAGTTATATCCATCCAAAATTTTATTGATTTCAGCTTAATGATAAGGGTCCTTAGTATTTCTTACGGAATTTTAAATATATATCGAAAATCCTTTCGTTGGTATTCGTTGTCTCCATACTAAATTTTACTGAAATAGGTTAAATTATAAGCGTCCTCAGTAACTCTCACGGAACCATAAAAACGTATATATATCACGAAATGGTTTTCAATTATCACCATATAAAATTTTATTAAAACCTTTTAGTTATAAGGATTTTCATTAATTGTCACGGAACCCTAAAAATATATTGTATTTCCTTTTATTGGTTTTCGATTGCCCCTATTCTAAATTGTATTGAAACTGGTAAAATTATAAGAGTTTTGAGGCATTTCACGGAGCCCTAAAAATGTATCGAAAATTCTTTTCTTGGTTTTCATTTGTCCCCATTCTAAACCTTATTAAAATCTATTAAACTATGAGGTTCCTCAGTGATTCTGACGGAATCCTAAAACTGTATCGAATATCCCTTTTACTGGTTTTTAGTTGTATCTATTTGAATTTTATTAAATTCAGTTAAACTATAAGAATTCTCAGTAATTCTCACTGAACCTTAAAAATATATCGAATATACCTTTATTCGTTTTCAGTTGCCTCAATCATTAAAATTTATTATTAAATTCGATTAGATTAAAAAAGTTCTCAGTAATTCTCACGGAACCCTAAAAAGGTATTGGATTTCCTTCTATTGGTTTTTAATTGCTTCTATTCTAAATTTTATTAACATCGCTTAAATTGTAATAGTCCTCAGTAGTTCAAACGTAATCCTAAAAATATCCCTTTAGTAGTTTTTCAGTTATTTTTCATCCTTAATTGTATTCAATTCGGTTAAATTATAAGGGTTCTCTGTAATTTCACGGAACTCTAAAATGTATTGGATTTCTTTTTTATTAGCGTTCAATAATATTTATAGTAAGATTTATTAAAATCGGGTTCTTATAAATTCTCACAGAACGCTAAAAATGTATCGAATATGGTTACAATATAGTTACACTGGTTTTCCTTTGCCTATTATTCTCCATTACTACATTATAAGGTTTTTAGTGATTTTCATGAAACTCAAACTCAGAGTCAAACCCTCGTTATTTTTTATTGTGGTTAATTTTCCTCCGCGGTTTCATCCGTGTGGACATAAGACAATTGGATTGCAATTGGACCTTTGATTCAATTGCAGTAAAATTATCCCATTTTTATATTTTCCTATAATATCACGCGAGAATCCTAAATGTTATTATTGTTATAATTTATATGAAAAGTCACAAAAATTTTCTTCGATGTTTGATGATTAAAGAATCATCAAATAATATTCTTTTTACATATTATTTGATCATATTCGTAAATAAACATGAAATTTTCGGACGACTGGCTATGCACTACTCTGGTGAAATACTTTTATCAAAGAATTTGTGGTAACCTAAAAAGGGTATAACTTATTCGTAAAGCCACTCCTTTCTAAAAATCCGCCAATTGTAGTAATCGCGGACATGTGTGTATTTGTGTTTGATAGCACAAGATCAAAAGGTTTAAGAGGCAAGTAAAATTTTGCCGTATTATTAATTATATCATAATTTTATAACAAATTGTGCTCTTATATATAAATCTTAGGAATAGGTTTCCGTGAAACTGAGTGCGTGTGATCGAAACTTAGTATTTGAAACAAAATTTAACACTTTTCTGTAACACAGCTGTAACAGACAGCGCCATCTCTCCACACTTTAGCCTTTTGTCATTGTTTTGAATCACCTTAAATTTAAATATATTACTATATAAAAAATATATATCAGCATCACTATGACGCGAAATCATATTGTACACTTGTGTCATTATGTTTTAAATATTTTCAATTTGTTTTTCCGACAAATGGTTCGTATATAAGAAAAGCGGACAAAATTATTTTTAGAATACATCGGCGAGAAACTTGAAAAGGCGGGAAAAAGACGAGATCATATCTTTTCAACGCACACCAAAACTATTCTCCAACAATATAATGATCATTGTGTGCTCGCTGTGCTTATCTAATAAAATTTTATATAAAATGTCACTGTACGTGGCTTCAGGCGTACAGATATTCCATATCCGCGGCCCACACGATAGCCCGATATGGGCCCTAACACGGACCCATAACGGACTATAAGTAGGTAGTTATGTACCCTGCACCACTTAGATTGTCCACATAAGGCTACAACAAAAACACGTTACATTGTAAGAGGCAGAGTCATCATCGACGCCACATTCGCTGTTCCCGAAAAGTGCTCATGGCTAAGGGACGAACAAGTTACCTTGTCCCCTGCCGTCACAATCTACATAAGCCCCTCACCTCCTCTCGGAGAGGTTGCCAAGCTGTTCGGCGCAGCAAACGGCAGATCAGCTAGGATACAGCTCCGTAGTGCTAGTTTAACTTGCCTATGTCTAATTAAATAAATATTTTTTAAAAAGAAATTGATCGAGACTAATGATTTAACTAAGTAATAAATAATTTCTTTACGCCTCGTGAAGAATAAAACCACAAATATTTTTAATCTCCTCCAGACCGTTCTCAAAATATATCATTGTAAATTTTTAATAGATTTTAAATTATCTGTAAAATTTGAAACCTAAGATGTGGTGAAGTGAAAAATCAGTGTGCGGATTTGATATATCTCAAAGGTAAATAAATAAAAAGAGATGCTCTCCAGGCTATGTTGCCGATTCTTACATACCACGTGTCCTGTCTTCGTCTAGCTCGTTCGATTGATAAAGCCCAAAGAGGCTACGCTAGATCAAACAATACGGAAGCTGCCGTGATTACGGACTTCTCTTTCACGCCTATATAAGCACTAAGCTATCATATTAGTCGTTTCTTTCACTCTGTACACATGTCGAAAAAATATACAATCTATGGTGATGTGACAGCTTTTAATTTTGACAAATAAATTATAATAACCAATTGCATATGTGTTAGTTAATAAACACAAGAAAATCATTTCTGTGCGCGCTCGCACGGACGTAAATACTGCCGGTTTTTCGTGAATTTTAAAATTAAATATCAAAATAATTAAATGATCTTATTTCTCCGAAATCACGTAACGTAATTCACATTTTAATTTTTTTAAATGTTAATTATGAATTTATTTGTATTATAGAGTCAAAACGCACGACGAAATAAATTTACATGAAAGCGACGTGTTGCGTTTACCTTTAACTGTCTCGTCCAATTTATACATGTCCATTTCGTTTTGCAATTAATCCGTTTGCTTTCTGTTCCTGTGTACCTCTGCCTGAAGTGATCCAATTTGCAGAAGGGAGTGTTCCCAATGCTCCCGATAGTCGTTCATTTCGTTGACCAGCATTTGTTAGTGATCGCACTGATTTCTGAGGTCATTACTTAATGTCTAATTCTCCTAATTCGCCTTTCAATTTAGTATTTAAAGTATAACTGATCTTATCTCTATTTCAGGAATTTAATCATCGTTTTAGCTTTTAGATGTCATTTTGTTCATAATTTTGAATAAATTATTAAAAAAAACAAGAAAATTCACCTTCCAAAAAGAGTATGTGATTAATAATGGGATGAAGGAGATTGAACTTTTCGCGACTCAGATGTGAGCTCCTAAGGGATATCGTTTAAATGAGGCTTAAGTCTGAGATTTCGGATAAAAATGAAATAAGCACGACAATGTAATGAACATCACAAAAACATTTATACAAAAACATCATACCAAAATGATTCAGTGCTATCCGTCTATAAATGTATAGCACAACATTATAAGTAGTAGTGACTCCATCGCACGCCGTTGTCGCACATTGAGAGCATCTACTCAAAACAAAAGCTGCACTGTGAGCACGCGCGCCCGCTCGCTCCCGGGCCGCTATGAGCTCATTATTTGAGTCTTCATGAATTCACGTGCCATTGTATTGTGGGAAGGGAAGCTTAATGAAAGTGGGAGGGAGTGTAATCTCTCAGATGATGCCCTCACATAATTATCATCAAACTGCACTTACAGGTAAGCTTGTTTGATTATTTAAGCGAGAATAAGCAAATCAGAAGTATTATCCGAACTAAATGTATGGCCACAGTTATAGACTGTGTATTCGAGATCAAGTTCATCGTAAAGAATATTAAGGTATCCCATTTAACGCTTATTCGGGGTGCAATTGCTTTTTAGGCCAACCTATTTTTATACCTTTCTTCTTCGTGATGCGCTCATAGTGAAAACAGAATGAATTTATGTAATTAATACTCTGTCTGTGCTTTAGTACTCGTGTTTAGGTGTAAGCGGAAAGAGCGGCTGACGGAACAACAAAAACTTTCAGTTTCGTGTTCATTTTATTAACCGACTTCAAAAAAAGGAGGAGGTTCTCAATTCGATAATATTTTTTTTAACGTTGACTTTGTAAGAAGAATGCACTAGCGGTGTGATAAACTAAACTTTCTGTGAACACGAATGAACACGAAGACCGTAAATGAATTTTCGATACGTTGAAGAAACCTCGTTCTATGATATTTTATGCGGCCTGCGCCGGCTTACTCTACGAGGTCTTTCTCCGATAAATGCGATGAAATCATTGAAACAAATCGCCTACCTTACTCTTGTGCACGGCGCCGTCGAGCCGGTCCCAGGCGTCGACGAGCGCGCCGCCGACCACGGCGTACTTTGAGGCCGGATTCAGTTTCCGCAGTCCGTCGTCCCAGAAACAATTTGCGGCTGAAACAAGCGCTTTCGTACGTGTTGCAGACGTCTCGTCGGCACGCGCCCTGACGCGAGGTAGTCGGGCGCGATTATCGATCGTGAAAACGTAGATTGACTATTGTAAAAGCTAATATCTTCTATGCTAGTTTCTTTTATACTTGTAAAATGAGAATCATTATTGTGATTGTGTCTTTACTGTTTTGATTTCGTAACGATATATCAAAAATTGAAAAAAAGAAACTACGATGATTCCATGTTTACGATCAAAAATTTACTAGCATTTGTAAATTGTTACCAAAACAGATTCGTAATCTCCCATATCTTCTATATGCGAGACTTTAGATCTATGTCTGAGTTGTTGACTGTTCGGGGCATCGTAAAGCGCTAAGAAGCAAAAACGATAGAGGGACAGTGAACAACATTAAAACTTTAAAATATACTGCTGCTTCATGTAAATTTAGTTCTTAAGATATTTTATAAATAATGTAGGTTTTTGATGTTAATAGCATTATTAAATAATCATAAAAAAGAAAACCTTAATTTCCGCCCATCGTATTATATGGTCTTAACCTAACGTTCACCAATCTCTTACTGACCTCGGTAGAATCAGTCCTTGGGCTTAGGTGCAAAGAATTACCGCCTTGCATTTTCAACATTTCCTTTTAACTCACGGAATAATTTAGTTATGGATATCAACAAATAATGGTCTGACAGTGTAAGGTCCGCGTTCAATACTGTCAAGTTACTATACTGTCGTGTTATGAGAGAACCCGCTTTCGGTTTATTAAACCTGGATTTTTCTGCAAAACTATAACCTCAACTCAATTTGCAATACCTCATACATTTAAGTCAGCTGTTAACTATATATTTTGGCAATGATAGTTCGACCATCTGGAATATTTCAAAATATACTAAATATTTATAAGTTCACTAGATATGTATTAAGACCTTTGAGCCTAATCGACCTCTTTTTACGATGGGTTTAAGTAAATGACTTCGTCTAACTATTGATTTTTCATATTAAGATTGTACAGATAAATACGTTACTCATCTCAAGTAACAATACGTCTAATAAAACGATCATCTTTCGGCAGAGCAAGGAGGTTTTTGTGCACTTCTACTCGATATTTTTAATGAATCTCGTTTGATTCGCGAGGCACTGTTTGACAAGGTTTATTGTTGTACCCAATGATTTTAAGTGGCGATACACGGTGTCTTTAGAAGGTCTAAGGGAGTTCGACAATCGATGAGTTCTGGTAGTAAGTTGGTTTTCCACTGATTCCTTTGTAGCCTCAATATCTCATTCAGGTGACCAGAACGCGCATGATCCACCAGCGTCAGATCTCTACCACTAAAATGATTCGCGCTGTCCTGTTCTCTTATTGACCATATCTTCTCCTTCAATTTAATATATGTTTTTTGCTGTCGCAGCTGATTTTCACTTTTGTTTCCAATAACATTTTAACAATATGCGAATTTCATATTTATCGCATTCCATGAATTTCATTTTAAAACGTCTTTTCCCGTAAATTAACACAGACAGTATCATTAAGCGAAAATAAAACAGTCGTACTCTTCACAGGACTAGAGGTTTGTGGTAAAAATTAATGATATGTATAAAAAGAAGCTTATGAATTTCAGTTACGAGAACCGACATTACTTACGAGACAGTACAATGGAGACTAAGAGACAGCGAACAGCCAATGATTTCCTTTGGTCACACCGACGCGGTCCAGTGCTAGCCTCAATGCGAATATTAACTAATGGTCCTGAGATTTCCCGACGAATAGTCGTATGGAACGGCGTACTGGCACTCGGCGCGGATGTGCACGATGCAATACGACGCACGAAACTCTGCCCCCTCTGAGTTGGTTGCGAACGACACACTGCACAGGTATTACGTTTTTCGACTTTTCCTTGTTCTCTGTCGCGTTCGTATTTTACGTCATTGCGACGTTTTCGCGCGAACTTCACAGCGGCAAAGTTTCTTGCGTTGTATTGTACTCGGGCAGATGTCGCCGAGCACCACCCGAGCCATTATAGTGCTGACCGCGAAGTTTATTCGAGTGGTTGGGAGAGGCATGTAAAGAGAATTTGACATAATTTATTTTTTTCAGAAATTGGGGCAATCTAGTTAAAAATATTAAAATATTATTTGAAGATAATTTAGGATGTTATTTAATGTTCTTGGTGGATCTTGCGTTTCTTGAAAAGCCCATTAGAAGTTAATAAAAAAGACAAAAACTGTATTTTTTTTCTCAAAAACTGTGCTAATTATGATTAGAAAGGCTTTTTGACGTGACAACGTCTTATAAATTGGTTTGCCGGGTGACACTTCAAGAAACTGCGTTACGCTCCGCTCACGTTATGCGCTCACAATGAGAGCGAATGAGAGGCACGCGTCCCTTCCACTCGGGCATGGTTAGCCCGCCTAAGAGCGAGAGAGACAGACATAAAAAGTGAAAGGCACGCGTCCCTTCCACTCAGATAGGAACAAGTTAAGTTGTAGTAAACGCTGTTTCATTGTACGCAAATGTATTGCAAGTTATTGTATGTATATTTGTATATAAATACGTATGTATGTGTAAAGGTAAAAATAAAATTTTGTTAATATGAAATTCAGTGCGAGATTCTTTGTATAAATTAATGTTTTAAATATAATTCTTTGTATAAATAAATGTTTTAAATTGTTACTATTATTTCATCCTTCTTCCTACTATACGAATGAATATTCACATTAAAATGATTTTACCACTCAAAGTCGTTGTCACGTAAAACTTTCGCCCGTATACCGACTTTACAGGCAACCAATTTTTTTTTTTAATATTTTACGTTTCATTTGGGTAAAATATTTGAAATTCGCAATCGACATACAGAGTTCCGTATTCCTTATATTATTATTTTAAACTATTGCCTTTAAATAAAAAAAAAAAGATGTGTAGGCGTCTGTACCGAACATTGCATCTAAATGTAAGATTCCGTATCGACATTTCTGTGGGATACACAATATGTGAAACTACGAGCAATAAATATACTCGTACTCCAATACAATACTCGTAGCAATAAAATTAAATTCCTGTTATCGAGGCAAATAAAACCAGAAGTTACCGGATAACACGTGAGACGTTGTAATAATGGTACCCATACACTTATTCAGATATTCCAATCCATATTTCTCGTAAAAGCTGGCGTGCCACGGGATCTTAACTCTTTGAAAATATCCTTCTTCGGCCTCGAACATTGTATCTGAAGGTGTGAGTTTACCGCAATCTAAAAATAACGAAATGATATTACAACAGCGGAAGCGTAATTGTGTTTTTAGATTGTATTTAGCACGACCGCTAGACTTTATATGGTATCAAATAAATATAAATACATGAAGCGAGGCCTCAAATGTAAATACATTTTTTTTATGTTAAAAAGCTTAATATTTATTAAGTCTGATGGAATTTAGTCTGATCTCGTTCCCTAGATGAACATATAGTATTTTATTGTTTGAGGTTGGAAATATGGCAAGTATTTAACTGCATCTTTAACTCACCGCTGAGCTTTATGTGGTCAAATGTGTGGTGTGGCATTAGCAATGGCCGAGGTTTCTTTGAAACCAGGGGAGTTTAGCAAAATAAAATCTAGTCCACTGGATTCCTATCGAGAGATCTACAGACGAAGGCCATCAGTACCCATAAGTTTGGAGCGGATGAAATCAAGGAAGAGGAGTTGACATGAGTCAAAGACACTATCTGTACGTGGCACCAGAGGATTAGGCTAGACCAAATTCAAGGTAAATAAATTAGCGTCTAAGTTGAAAATCGAGCTCGGAGTGATATAGGATATGTACCAAAAAATTAGAGGTACGATTTGAAACGATAGCGATTGGAAATCTTATTGATAGGCGATAAAGATTTTCTTACGAACGAATGGGGCTCATATAAGATGTTCAAATTTGCACGGTATAGATTTTGCGGAGTAAGAAATAACTAGATATTTGTTATGTAGACAAAAAATATTGCGTAAATGGAAATAAAATGACACTGAAGATTAAGGGTGTAAGGATCGTCTGAAAAACTTCTCAAGCTACTCAAAATCGACGCTATAGGTACTGATTGATCCAAAACGTGTCATTGTCTTGTTCACACACTTAGGTACTACATCACCATTCTGTTAGGTACGTACACGTTTCTTTTATTGAAATAACCTCGGAACTTTTCTTCTGACATTAGAATAATGTTCTGGTTGGGTCAAATCTTTCGAAATAGGGCGGGTTAGATTTATTTATTTTTAGACATATTTATTTATTCAAGCCCAAGAACTAGTCGTACAGTGCTGGTGATTTAGAGGAGATTCAAGATGTATACCCTGCGTATGGCACATACGTCCTGGAAATATGCGACGTGTTCCTTAAAGCAGTAACTCTTGGGGCAGTAGGCGTTAGTTCAGGTAGCTTTCGAATCGGAAGATTACGGGAAAATCGGGCGACTAGTTTTTAACTTAAATCAGAGTAAGCCACTCGATCGGGGCAGTAAGAGAATGTTAATGTCAATTCGTCATTACCACGGTAGATGACGACGCGCGTCGGCAGGTCCCGATCCGCACTGGGTCAGGCGAAGAATTTGAACCGGTATAAGCCCATTCATTTAAAATGAAAAGAATTCGATAAGGCACGCATCGCAAGCAGTGTAATTGGAACCTGACATCCAACAGATAGACATACTAAAAAAAGTAAATACTCCAGGGCTTAACATCATACAACAAGTTAACAAGTGTACTTCAGATAAAATTTATAGATTCTTCGACTGACTTACGATTATATCGATCTTATGTGCGGAAGTCAGCTTCATGTCTCTATAGAAAGCCCAAATTGTGGAGTGGGCCGATGTATGGATGTGGAACTCGTGTCGAGAAGGAACATCAAACCTGGTAAACACGTAGCGATGTAGCTCCAATTGCCATCTTTACATATCATAGATGCTAGATTTTTGTTCAAATAGTAATTCTGCGTTTTACACTTGGGAAATACTTCGGTGCCACTAGCCACGGCGTGCGCGCACGTCTGCAGGCCGTTGTACGTGTTGGGCGTTCGACACCGGTACTCCACACTTGGGTGGGGGTTTAAGCGACAGAAATCTACAAAGAATAAATAAAAACACTCAATATAAAATCTTATAACAGATATTTTATAATTTGGAATAATAAATTTATTAACGAGTGTCGAATTTAAATTTTGAAAAGGCCTCTAAATCCGATATACCTGTAATAATAAAGATCCTTCATTCTAAATAAAGTATTTTCTATTTAACTTACTGATTTCAGAATACTATTTTGACACAAAAAAGTATCAATAAATTATATTAAATTAGTGAACCCGACACGTCTTTTTCTATCTTGTGCTTGGCTATATTAACAGGTTTAGTAAAATTTTTTTCGATAAACTACATGCTAAGTGGTATTTGACATTGAGCTTGGCTTTTATTATTTTGTTTCGAAATTTTATGGTTTACTGATGCCCAAAGCGATATTAAGGTCACTACATTTTTCAATTAGTAGCCGATCCAAAAAAAATAAATTTTTCAAGTAGTTTCTGTAAATTACAAATACTAGAAATTAAAAAAAAAAGTCGTTAAACATTAATATAAATTAAAAATGAGAGTAATAAAATATTGATCAATTCGTATAAGATTTCGCAAAAGAACGATTTAAAATTTTAAATCGAAATATCCTTGAAACTTAAGTTGAGAGATGCAATTACTTTTACACGAGGAGAAAGAAAAAATCTTTGTCGAGAGCAACTATTTTTTACATTTTTAATTTATCCTACACAATTAGATAAATAAATTAAAATAATGAAGTAAAATATACGCTCGTCAATTCAAGTTAAAAGAACAACGTCCTAATGCAGATAGCACAGGAATGGTAATGTTGTTCCCAAGCTCTCAGTTCAGCTCAAGCAGCCGATGCGTTCGTACGTGGTCTGTGTCTGATATTCGGACGCTTATAATTATGTTCTGAGTATTAGACTGACTTTTACATGAAAATAAAAAAATATATAAAGGTAATTGTTTACTTATTCTACTAATGGTACACTTATTGTACTAACAATATCGCTCTATAGAATCTGTAAATGATATGATTCGATTATTTGAATAATGTTATTACACTTATACTTTTTGGAACACAGTGGATCGTAATCGACTGACACCTGATTTATCTTCTCAAAATCAAAGAAAATATTTACTTACACTGCAATGTTTAGTTTTTTTTTTTAATTGAAAAGGAGGTTAATTATTTTTATTAGATTAATTAATGATTTTATTCATTAAATACTATAATTATAAATTTAACATTAAATACTATATATAAACTATATTATAACATAAAAATTAGAATGATAGATACATAATATTATCAATATTTAGGATATATTTAAATTGACCTTAATAAAAAGAAGAGGTTTTCAAATCGGCGTAATATACATATATTATGATGAATTGAAAACCTTCTCCTTTATATATATTGAAAGAGAACCATATATGGCCTGCACATATATTTACTCTTTGATATTATACATGTGTGGTTTAGCATGCGTGTTCGTTTAATCAATTAATTTAATAAAATTATGTTGCACGTAACAGAATCAGGAACAGAAGCTCAACTCTTGCAGGGTTCACGATCTGAACCTAGATTTTATCGGATTGTTGCGGGCTGATGTTTCGTTTCGCGTTCTTTTCACGCTCTACGAAAAAAAAGAGCTGTGTACTCTCTTTCCTTTCCTTACAGCTTCAAAGTGTTTCTCCACACGTTCGGTAGATTGCACCGAAATCAGTTTGTAGTAGCAACCGTTAGGTATTTAGAGCAACCGTAGTCTAGTTCAGTTTAGTTTTGAGGTTCGGCGGCACAAATTTGCGCGGTCATATAAATTGCATTATTCGGCACAATAGATTTTTCGAATCCGTAAGATATAACAATTAAATTTTCATGTGCTTAATATCAATTATAAAGAAAGAAAATATTTATTTTTTTGAGTTTTCTAAAATCTCGGTCACATTGCAAATGCCTGTATAAATAAAGTCGTATACTCGATAATTATCAAGCATCTCAACTTCAAAAAGAAACGTCTTTAGCACTAGGGCTATCAACGTAGACGCTCAATATGAGAACTATTTATTTATATTATAGTTAAATCAAGATTATATTATTAAAGTATCGGTTAGTATTAACTCAGGTCTTAAATGAGACAAATAGTATCGAATATGATATCAGTCTCAATAATATCAGTCAACCCTACGATCAAATTTCCTAAGTGCGCTAGAGAACTCTGATTCGTTTATAGACGTATTAAAATACTAATTATATAAACTTCTTCAAGTAAATAAGGCTCAAGTAAATTAAACCTTAAAATTAAAATGCAATAGGCAAATAACACATTTTACACAATACACAGGGAAATAAAATACTATACAATAAAATTAAATTAAAGAAAAGAAACATAATAAAATGAAGTATATGCAGTTAAACCTTATAGTTAATAATTTGGAATATAACTGTTATCATCGTGCTGCGCAAGATTTTCTATATTTAAACCGCAGTTGTTTTATCAAATTATTTATTACTTGATTTTATTTGATTGTGATTTACTTTAGTGTAGCAAAACCACCTCTGGGGATAGTAGTTCAATTTGCAATGGAGCCAGGAGCTTGACCTGATCTCATCGCAAATGAAGCCTCAATTGGGCACCCATATAATCCTCGACGAACAGTTCTGATGCATATATTTCTGTAGGTTAAAAACCTCTTCACCTGTGCTTTATATCTAAAGGACACAGACGTAATTCTTCCATTATTGTTGTTGATATAGGGACTGCATGCTTCTGTCATTGTTGTTGATACGCAGATTTAATGTCTCTATCACTGTTGTTGATATGCGGACTGGATGCTTTTGTCATTGTTTTTGATATTTAGACTTAATGCCTCTGTCACACTTGTTGATATGTGGACTGGATGCCTCTGTCATTGTTGTTTAATATTGACCTTCTGAATAACAGAAACATAAATAATGAATACAGTAAAATATTACAAGAGGTAGGGATTCATATATTAACAAAATAGATAACGAATGTACGAGTGAAATTCCACTAACCAAAACCATGTGGGCGGACATCATCAATGATAAATTTGATTTGGTAATAATAGAATCTTCCCTATCTGATCACAAACATATTTAGAATTGGAAAAGTTAAAACAACCATCAGTGTAAAGAAAAGCATACCAAACATTATACTACATTCAACTATACAATAACGTATTAGATGCAAATATTACCAAGGAACTAGATAACTATGAAATACTAAAGAAACACTAAATCCATAGAAGTAGAGCAAGTACATATAAAGTACAGAATACATCACGACAAGACTGGATTAATAAATATGTCATACAAGGGATCAAGAAACGAGATGAATTATGGATAAAACTTAAAGCAGACCCAAGCAACGATAAAATAAAATACTTGTTCAAGCAAAAAAGAAAAGAAGTGGATAAAGTAATAAATAACGAAAAGAGAAAATACTACTACGATTGTCTTCATAAAGGTGATATGAATTCTAAAAAAAATGTGGAAGTTGATAAATTCAATCGCTAAAAATAAAACAGGTAGTTGTGTGCCTTCAAAACTTATGTCTCAAGACAAAATTATTACTGATAAAACAGATATTTGTGAATACTTTAGTGAGTTCTTCTCGTCAATCGGTTCTATGTTAGCAATAGTAGATGCAATATCAACAAAATCCATAAAATATATAAAAAATCTCGTAATCGAAAATTTAACAAATAGTATTAATAATTGTTTGGAAAAGGGAATGTTCTCTGAAACATTAAAAAATTCTAAAATTAAACCTATATACAAAAGAGAATCTAAAATAGATCTAGTAATTATCGCCCTATTTCTCTTTTACCTGTACTATATTTGAGAAAATATTGTATTGTCGACTATTTGACTATCTTACAGACACAAATTTTTGTTAGCTCTTCAGTACAGATGTCGATATAAATCAAATACATCAGCGACAACCACGAATTTTGTGAAAAAAGTAAAAGATAGCATCTACAATAGGCAAATAGCCGTTGGCGTATTCATCAACCTAAAAAAGGCATGCATATAGTGTGTCATCAGATACTAATGAATAAGTTAAAATATATCGGAATAAAAAAAAAGTACAATATTTTTGAATCATATTTTACGAACAGATATTAAATCGTAAAAACGAATTCTTATGAAAGTAAGTCAATTAAAGTTGAGTATGGAGTTACGCAGGGATCAATTCTGGGACCATTGCTTTTTTTAATTTACATAAATTATATAAGTTATTTTAGATACTATATTCATATAACACTTTATGCAGACGACACCAGTATTTTTATTTTAGATACAAAGTACTTAATATAATGATTTAAGCACAAACAAATGTATGTTTATTCAATATATGGATAGAATATAATTTCCTCACTATCAAAAAATAAAAATCAGAATACATAATCTTCTAAGCAAAAAAAAAAAAGAAAGAATTTCTGACTATCCACCACTTAGTATAAATAAAGAAGCTTTACAAAACTCAAAAAAGAAAAACACTTAGGTCTAATTTGGGATGAAAGACTGTAATGGAAAGAACATATTGAATATGGACAAACCAAAATCGTGTCATGTGGTTCGTACATATTCCGTATGTAATGTACCGGATTAAGAATATAGCGAAGTATTTTTCTTCCAAAATTAGATATACAATCTACAACACACTAGTCAAACCGTACTTGGAGTACTTAATACAGGTATAGGGTTGTACTGCAAAGTCTAATATCGCTTTGTTACAAATAACACAAAATAAAATGCTAAAAATTATACATCACTTTGACTATCTAACACCAATACGTAAATTGTACATTAAAACCCAATACTTTCATTTAAATCAACTATATATCTAAAATACTTGCATATTAATTAGAAAAACACTCAAGAATAAAATTCACACAGAAATAACATTTACTGCATTTGAACATAAATATGCTACGAGAAACAAAAATTATTTCAAACAAATTACGCCGAGAACACTATACGGAAAAAAAAGTAAGATTTGGAGGAATACAGCTAGATAACACCCTACCAGAGGATATAAAAATACCAAGAGACTGAGTGTATTTAAAAATAAATTACAGACATATATTTTGAATAAGCACCTAGATATTCAGTAGGCATTCCATAATAAAATTTAAAAAAATTAAATGTATTTATTATCTTACATCAACTTAACTAGATACTAAATTTTCAGAAACTTTAGGGTTATGTTATAATATTG
Organism: Eumeta japonica; assembly: GCA_005406025.1. NCBI lineage: Eukaryota > Metazoa > Arthropoda > Insecta > Lepidoptera > Psychidae > Eumeta > Eumeta japonica. Next base: position 987,783 of record BGZK01000039.1, read on the forward strand.
TAATAATTAAGTATTTAATTTATCTATAAGTGAATTGTATATGTGCATTTTTTGAGAAATAATTTTTTTTAAGCAAAATTTTTGGGTCCGTGCTGTTCGTCGTTGAAGAGTTTCCTTGCGGGAAGCTAATCCAAGGTACGGCATCCATATAATGATAGTACTTAGAACGGGCTACAACAATTAAGTGCACAGAAAAAAAATTCGACTTGTCTTGTTCACTGTTAAGGAGTTCTACTATCCACTTCTTGACTCCATCATCAGATTATATCGGTGGTACGGGATTATTTCATTACCATCCGATTAACGTCTGCATGCAAAATTTCAGGTCAATTAGAAAACGGAAAGTGGGTCAAATTTAACTTGTAAGATTCGATACAGGCAGACACCGGGACAGGTGAAATTAAATAAGTGCTTGTAAAAAGTGCTATTGTTTTCATGAATCACGAACCTTTCGTCTACCTGTAATATGTGGCTGCCCCACCAGTATACGTTAGTATACTTTGTTCTGTGCATAGAAGTAGGAAAGTCAGCTACCACATTTATTAATACCGTCGTAATGAACGCCTTGCTGCGCCGCTCGTACAGAATCTTTTATGTGCAATGGACATCAGATCGGCGGCTGCGTATCATATATTTAATAAAATTGACTTCATTTCATATATAATAAAGTACATTTATACATATATATATATATATAATAAAATCGTATATGAGCCTTGTCTAAACCTTAAGGATTTTTTAAGAAAAGCAATTTATACAGTTTATACTCTTGTTATTGAGGCCAAAATAACAGTTTCTAATATTTTTGTTCGTTTGTCTGTTCTGTGTTTTTGTGCACACTAATCATAGAAACCGTTTAACTGATTTCAATGCGGTTTTCATTTATGTGTTGTAGCAAGCTTCCCGAAATATTCATTGTTTGTTTCATTGCAATCGGTTTACAAACATAAAAGTTACGTAAATATTGTATCTATTTATACGTATACGTAACCGTGATCGGTAGCAGAATCTAAATTGCAAGCGAGACGAAAAGTAGAATGATATTGAAGGCTGGAAAGGGTTGGGATTGAGAATAGGAGCGAGGGCCAAATCGAGAGTCTTTATCGAGGGATTATAATTAAAATTAATAGCGTAATTGGAATTGGAATGAAAAGCAGTATCGAAATTAAATTTGAGAGTGGGACTAGAATCGAGTGTGGGACCAGCGTAGGAATTAGTTTGAATGAAGACTGGGTTCGGAATCAAAAGCGGAACCGCGACCAAAATCGAAACTGAGACAAATTGGCATCGAGAGCAGAATCGAGGTCAGAACCGAGTATGTGATAGCAATTGGAATTATGAATAATACTCCTATCAGTCGCTATATAAAATGAAAGAATTTACTGTATTGTGCGGGCGGAACCGCAGATAGAAGCTAATACATAAATATTACTTTGTGTTATTCCTGAAAAAAACGACGGCGACGAGCTTACTTACCTTTTAGGAACCGCTTATGGATTTTGTTGCTGTTCTCATGTGAATTTATATTTGTAAAAATAAGTTTATGACATCTAAAAACTTAAGATTTAAGTTATCAGTGAATCGAGCAGAAGGAATACCATTGAGGTTCATTTACAGAACCATTAGGCACTTGCAAAACGCAACGCATGTTCCGCAAATTCAAACGGTATAATGGTTCTCTCCTGAATACACAATGACTGAATCAATTGTGTCTGAAGTCTCAGGATACTTGTCCTGATTGTACTCGTCGTCGACTGACATTAATGGCGACGATGACCACATATAAGTCTAAGTCCAAGATTACTACTTAATAAGTCACCTCAATCCATCTCTACAGCTTATAATTGTTTACTTATATGTTTATGGTGTAGGGATTGTTTAATGTTATAATTTCAGAAATTTTAATGTGAGAATTAACTTTTGTCATCTCAAATCTATATATAATCGTAAGGAAGCCGAAACTTCACATAAAATATTTTTTGAAAAAGTTAATGGTATGTACCGCATACCGTATGGAATCGATAATGCATTTTTTTACAATTATTCAGATCTCTTTCTTCTTTAAAACAACTTTGCTAAAGAAACCATAGGCATTAAAGTAGACGTTTCTGATAAAAATAACTTAGAATATGAACGTCTAAATTCACGATGTGTTCCCTCTGACCCTATAATCAACGTCCGCACGTAGTGCGCGGCACTCGCGATCCAGCCGCACGATCTATTCTTAAACTAGTACAGAACTTTTTTGAAACTAAGAGTGTGTGTGATTAATATTGAAGTGTTTAATAACAATGTCTTCCACTGCTATCAAATATGCAAACGTGATTAATCGTTGGGGAGTTTGCAGAGGTGATATTACAGTGATTCTAAAACTTTATAGTGAAATTTTATCTTAACAGTTAACAACCTGCGAGCCCACAATTAATATTGCGTGTTGTGTATCATTTACCCAATAGTTTTTCTTAATCTGCCTTGTTTGTTTAGAGATGATTGGAACTCATTTGGAAAATCTGATACGAATGTAATAACACCATCAGAAACCTTTACATAACTGTCAACATTAAATGTTATTTGTTGGTATGTGAATAAATTAATTCTTTAAAAATAATAAACGCTTAACCCGAACACGGAATACAATTTGCGTCACGTGCCCGGGCACGTAGCGCAGCGCGCGGCGCGCGCTGTCCAGTACGGCGCTCGCGCGTTCAATCTGGCCGAGCATTTAATAGAGTTGTGCCTATATCGTTCTATATCATTTATGTGTACATTTTCAATTCGTTGTATTTTAATTTCGCTTGTCACTATTTTGATTAATTTAATTTTTGTTTATTTAATCTTAACATTACAGTTCAGTACGTATAAAGGTGCTTGTACACCTGTAAATGGCACCAGAAATATAGTTGTAATATAAAAAATAAAATAGCTAAATAAAATTAAATTAATTGTAGATGAAATAACTGCATGCCTAAATTCCTTGTATCATGCAATAAATGTAAAGAATTGTATTTGTGTAGTATCAATTCTTTATTTATGTTTGGTAGCTCAACTGAAAAATTTATTGATTACACTGGGCAACAGTGATTTTGTTGCTCTAGATATAACATCGATTTTGGATATATTTATGCTCACAATTCATGAAACTATCAATAATTTTCTAAGATTTGCTCTGGTTTTTTTTTTAATCTTTATTTTCATTTTACATTACAAAAATCGGAAAACATGAAACAAAATATCAGGTATATTTATAATGTCAGTTTTGTTTTGAAAAATAAAGGTACATCGAAAAAAACAGAGAGAACAATGTCGAAAACATATTTTATATTTCAATAAAACGCCGTTTATGAGCTTTTCTTTTATAATTTTTAAGGGGACAATCTCTTTTTAAAGGCCAGCAGTAATCTGCCATCTTGTGACAATCCCACTGACCCTGATACCTTTCTTCCATCACTTTCAGATCCTGGTGGAACCGTCCCCCCTGTTCCTCACTATAATTTCCTAAGTTATCCGGAAATTTATCCAGATGATTGCGGAGATTGTGTAATTTGATACTCATATTTGCTCCTAATGTCTGAAAGTTTGTCAACATATTTTGCACAATTTCTTCATAATTTGGTGCTTTATGGTTACCTAGGAAATTTTCAACTACCAACACAAAACTTTTCCAAGCATCACTTTCCGGAACAGTCATAACTTTGATAAAATCGGTATCTTTCATTAATTGCCGTATTTGGGGACCATCAAATATTCCACCTTTCAGCTTTTCCATACTAAGCTTCGGAAATTTTCTACAAATGTAATTGAAACAATTTCCTTCCTTATCCAACGCTTTGACAAATTGCTTTATCATTCCCAACTTGATATGTAATGGTGGAAGTATGATTTTGTCTCTACTCACCAACGGATCTCTTATTACGTTGGCTTTACCGACAGTTAAAGAATTTCTTACAGGCCAAACATCTTGTTTCCAATGAAGTTGTTTGGCTCTACTGTCCCACCACATACAAATAAAGCAAGGGTATTTCGTGTATCCACTTTGTTGACCGAGTAAAAAATTAACCATTTTCAAATCCACACAGATCGGCCATTGATGCTCCGCGTATCTAATTTTTTCTAAAACTAATTTTATATTTTCGTATTCTTCTTTAGGTTTTGTTGAGTGGGCAATGGGAATTAATGCATATTTATTTCCATTGTGCAGTAAGACGCATTTTAAACTTCTTTTACAACTATCAATAAAAAAGCGCCACTCAGTAGGATTGTATTCTTCTAGGCCCATGTCTAGAAGCAGCTTTGCGATATCATTACAGTACACCAGTTCTTCATTTTCACTAAAAAATTGTAATAACTCACTTTCTCGCGTTCTATATGTTGTAATTATTACCGTTGGTGCCAATAATTTTTTTTCTTTTAATCTTGAGGCTAACAGTTCTTCTGATCCTTTTTTTGACAAATTGAGATCACGTATTAAATCACAGAGTTCATTTTGAGAAAATAATTTTGGCATTGATGTTTCACCCTCCCATTCACTTCCACTAGTAGACTGTCCCGATTTTTGTGAATTCGGCAACATCATTGTTTCCGAAGGCATGAGAATTACTTTTGAAACGTAAATAGGTCGAGGAAGATTTTCATTGTGCAAAACAGGACATTTTGTGGACTCTAAGTCTGGATATCTCCACGTTTGATTTCGATTAAAACCTTTTGCATCTACAACGCAAAAGTAACAATCATCAAAATGATTCTTAGGCTCCATCCAGATCATAGGAACACCAAAATCTAATCCAGCACGTTGTCCTTTTTTCCACAACCGTAAAGACTCAACACAAGACTTACAAACTTTATGAGGAACCCATGGTTTATCTAGTTTATCCATTTTAAAACCGAAATATTCAGCATAAGTCTCCTTAACAAAATCTGTGATATTCCTCGTTTGTTTCTTTGTTATATAAATACCACAAATATAACAAAATAAATCATTACTATATTTACACTTTCTTCGTGATGAACTCATGTTTTAAAAGACAAAACAAATATATTTAAATGAACATTTAGTAAATAAAACAATGTGTTGACACATGACAGCTTATACATACATATTCACGTGTAAATACTTCAATATATTCAAATAACTAAGATCTCAGCTGTTCTGTGGCGTAAAGGGCCTGAGAGAGAGGATCACGTGATGTTTGCGCGCGAAAAACTGCGCAGAACCCTAATCATGACTGGAAAATTAAATATTATTACTAACAAGCCGATAATTGATCAAAATATAAGGTATGCAATAATCATAAAAAGCACATTCAATACTTTTATGAATAAATTCGTAATCTGGGTACTTAAAATATCAAAATTGGCTAAAATATCCAGAGCAACAAAAATTTTTTGTAGAGCTGTGTTATTCGGTAGTTAACTGAATTTTTTATAGTTATACAATAATAAATATTATTAATCTTTGCTTCGTTAGTTTCAGGCAAAATTGGGAACCTACATCGAGTTATAATTTGTATTTAAAAATATAGCTTTCGTCATTCAAGCTAATATTTTTTACATAATATTAGTCGTTTACGGTATCCTAAACAAATGAAAGAATATTTAATGGTACTGGTAAAACTACACGACTTCAATACAACCGGCTTGAGCAAAGTATTCACCTGATTTTTTGGATTGTTCTAAGTCATGTACATTTTGTGTCAAAATATTTGTTTGTTCATAAAAGTAAAATAAGTTTCAGATTATGAAGTAAAGTTTTTCAAAGTTTTATAAAGAAATCTATTAGATAAAGTTTCAATTGTTAAAAAAAATGGCAGTAAAAAGAAAAGCGTGTGTGTGTTTGTGTACATGCAAGTTGTACTTCTTTATGTAACTAAACACAAATTGACCCAAAATGTCATCCCGCGTGCTAGTAGTATATTCTACGTTTCTAAAAATAAGTGTATAAAATTAATGAATTTTTTATATATCTCTATTATTACGGACAGCCACGCTCTTAATGATAATATATGAATAAATGTATTATTTGTTTTATAAAACGGACTAGGTAACGACACCAGTAGATGAACACCCCCCAGTAGATGGACACATATGATTTCAAATAGCAATTACATTAAATTTAAGAGCAAAAATGTAAAGTTATAATTTTTATCTATAAGAACAAATAGTTTGGACTGGGAAAAATACTTTTTTATATTCAGTTTATTTAAAATAATAATTTTAAATAATTATTCAAATGTGGCGACACAAAGTTTAGCTCCGAGAGCGCCACCACTAGTAAGTATGTGACAGGTAACTGGTAAACGTTATTTGTTATTACTATCGTAAATATTGAAAAAAGTAAGGTATGTATATTTTATTATGTTTATATTTAACTAATAAACCTATAAATATAGTATTTAAATAATTAAATTGAAAAAAAATACGAATATTAAGTGTCCATCTATTGGTGACCCTTTTCTAACCTCTATCCAATAGATGAACATTGAGTTTATGTGGTGAATTTGCCAAATTTTTTGAAATTTTATTCGTTAACAATGTTTATTACTATGAACTTATTTTTACTTTTATAGATGACTGATAAAAAAAGTGTTACAAAGTACATTCGTATTCGCCAGATGATTTGTAAAATGCATTGCAAGATAATAACGATGGAATCAGTATAAACTCGACTGTTGTGTTTAAAAACTTTCTATAAATTATTGATTACCATTCTAATTATATTAATATATTACGTTACTTTGCATGAGAGAGCATCACGTGTTAAAAGATAATAAAAAAGATAACACTAGTTTACAAAATTAAACTTTTTGGCTGTTGCCGCGAATTTTATGGTTGATAATGTTCATTTAGGATTTGTTTTTTCAAATCTACCCTCAACATTTTTTGAGCAGCTCGAGTTATTTTGTTTTTGATTTTTGTCATTTAAACGTATATATTGATCTATAACAGGCGTATTTTACGGTGTAAGATTAGTATCTAAAATTTTTACGTCATGAGTAGTTCAAGGAGACGTTGTTTAAACAATCCATTTTTGCTATATATACGGAGAATATGTGTTCAAAGATTGTAAAAAGTTATATCAGAGTTGGTGAAAAATACCTATTTAGAGTATTTTGGGATGCTCTTGGATAAAAATGAGAAGTCTTGGGCACCCAATTGTGTTTCTAAATCGTGTGTGGAATATTTAAGATTATGGCAAAGTGGAAAAAGAAGTGCTTCTGAATTTGGAACACCGACTATTTGGCGAGAACCACGGAATCATCTCGAAAACTGCTATTTTTGTAGCGTGAACGTAAACGGTTTAAACACTAAAAATCGAGCTAAATGGCAGAACCCAAGTACTAGTTGTGTTCAACGTCCAGTGGAGCGTCTACCTGACTTCAGTACCTAAAAATATATCTAAACCCTTAGAACAAGATATTGAAGGACCAAGCCCATCACAAAATGATGTAGATTTTGAAGGTATGTCAAATAACCCAAAATGCTTTTCTCAGAATGAATTAAATAATCTTGTAAGAGATTTAAATCTTTCTAAAAGAGCTTCAGCTGAACATACTTCTCGGTCAATAAAGTGGTTACACCAAGTTTCCCTGTTTTATATGTCCTTGGGACAGTAGAGCTAAACAAGAGCATTGGGTAAGAAGAAACTAGCCTTTGAGAGAAAATATGGAGCCTGGAAAGAAAATATAGTCCAGAATTCATTGCTCGTGATAAAATTATCCTTCCACCATTACATATAAAACTGGGTACCATGAAACAGTTTGTTAAATCACTAGATAAAGACGGGAACTGCTTTTCTTACATTTGCCAAAAATTTCCTCAGCTCACTATGGAAAAGATTAAAGCTGGTATTTTTGATGGTCCCCAAATTAGACAACTTACGAATGATACTCAATTTAGAAATTCTATGACTGAGTTAGAACTAAAGGCTTGGACAGTTTTCGTCTCGTGATGCAGAATTTTCTCGGAAATAAAAAATCTGAAAATTATATTGAACTTGTAGAAAATCTTCTGCTACAATTAAGAAATGTGGCGTGCAATATGAGCATAAAACTCCACTTCCTCCATAGTCACCTGGACAGGTTTCCCGAAAATTTAGGAGATATGAGCGAAGAGCAGGGAGAGCGCATGCGTCAGGACTTGTGTCATGGAAGAGGACTATCAGGGTTTCTGGGATACCAATATGATGGCTGACTATTGTTGGTCTCTGATACGTCATTTTCCAAAGTCTACTTATCGGAGAGGAGCTTTAAAACGAAGTTTTTTAGAACTGAATGATTAATTATTTTTTTTAATAAAGTTTTTCTTAGTAAATACATGTTTTTTCTGTTTTATATCTATATAGCTGAAACTCAGAAACTAGAGCTGATGAAAATCTTCTAATTATATTTTTGAAAACAGCATATCGTATGTAGTCAGCAACAGCTAAAATTTCTTTGGCAACAAATGTACTGTAAACTAGTGTAATTACTTTATTGATATATTTTTAACATTATTTGTTTGATTTATTACCTTTTAACTTTAACTTTATCATTTTTTTTTATTCTATGGTGGGAATAATTAATAAATTAATTATTTCTCGCGTGATTGATATGTTAAAAATCTCGATCGTTCGGCGTTCATCTATTGGTATTGACTGTCCATCTACTGGAGATTTTGTCCATTTACTGGGGTTTTGGTATTTTTTGCAAATTTTACGTTTTTATTAATTATTGACAAGTTGTACGTAATTTTCATTATTTTTTTTAGTTAATTATATATTTTTACATTAATATAATTCACTTTATTACAAATTATTTATATATTACTATATTGTTTTGCTAAAAGAATATGAGAGTTTGCATAAGTGTCCATCTACTGGGGTATTTACCCGTAGGTTAAGAATTATTTTGTTTTTTATTGTATTGTGTGTGTTAATTAAATAAACAAAATAGTTACGTTTTTATTACCCGGGTAGGGATTAGTTGTAAAGAATTATATGTTTTGTCTATTTATGTACATTTATCGTGTTTTTTAGTAGAATATTTCTTGGTTTGTTTTATTATGTTTTGTCGTATTTTATCATGAATACGAAATCATTGTAATGCGTATATGAGTCACATACAAAATTATGTCTTTGTGGGGGACCAAGAACCGCGGTGGTCATTACGGTATCACTGAGAATCGTACCGAACGCATGTAGCGCTCATGCATGAAAAATTCAAAGTGTATAGACACGCCCCCTCGATTAAAATATATGCAACTCATATTTGCACCATGACCATCTATAAATTGGAGCGGAATTGGTGCACCCGTCGCTGTTGTTCATCATTTTGCGCACACACCGTAAGAAATCCGTTCTCCGATGTGACTGTACAAGAAATCCGAAGTGCGGGCTTACGCGGCGGTAGCTGAAATCGCCGTAAAATAGCCGAAGCAATTTATGTAAAAAAAAATATTAAAAAAACTATTTATTAAATAATAATGGTATAAACATAAGTTTAATATGAACAAATAGAAATAACGAATACCGACAATTAACGTCGTAATAAGAAGTTTATTACAAAACAGCTTGTAACAATAGAGAGAGTTTCACTTAGTTTGAAAGAAATTCTCAAAAGCTTTGAAACGTGTTTACATCGCGGCTAAAGATCACAACCAAATACGTCAATAACAAAATACAGGCATTACGAAAAGCGGTAACTACTCGTGAGGTGTACAAGGATGACACTTCGAAACCGGTGTCCGGGATTTCGACTTTCGGTTGAAGTCGGAGTTGAATTTTGAATAAGGACACTGAGGCCTTTCAAAAGCTCTTAGCAGACATTCCAGTTTCGACTGTTTATTATTTATTTCGAGTATTCTTTCAAAGAGCATGTTTAAATAATTTTCAAAAAAAAACCTGCTAGTAAAGCATCGTTTCACCTGAAAATATCGGGATCGAGACGAGGAAACTGTTAACAAACGATAGGTCAAATCCAAAAATAAAACACTTCAAGGAAACCCACGACATCGTGGATTTCATTTAGAGTTACAAGATCTATCGTTTTCTCTAACCATAATTGACACTCATTACATTTTAGCAATTCTATTTCGTTAGATGCCAGCTAAAGTTAAGACTTATCTCTGTGTAGTAGTTAATAAAGAAAGTCACTCGACCCTTAAAACTTCCTCGCCTTTGAATTAAACCCTTTACTCCTCATCGGCCATTGGAGGTGAGATCGGTCAACCTGGAATTTATACAATGTGAAATATTTAAATAAAAGGTACAACAGGTACTCGTTGTGAACAATTTTATTTACTTGCTTATTACATACCGGATTTAAATTATGACCTTGAATAGTGACAATACACATTAAGTAGGTACTAACTCGTTTTATGCACAAAAGCGGTTTATCGGTGTAAATAGGTATGCACCTACACTTATCTGTTGACGTACAATATACAAGGAAATAACAACATGACTAATTAAGTGTAAGGACATAGCATTGTCCTGTTTTGTACTAGGTTCGATTTGGATTTAATTACTGAGAAATATAAGTAATTCACTGCATTCATTGTTCACAATGAAATAAATATTAAAGCAAGTGCTTTAAGTACTAATAGGTATTAAATTAAATATTGTAAAGGACGAGCATTAATTATGTTGATTTTAAATGTATGATTTCTATGCTGTGTAGTATATTTAATTAGAGCGCTGGGTTATGTGAAAAACAAATCATTTATATGATTTGTTAGACACCCTATAATTCCTGAATTATTTGATCCGCATCGCAATCGAACGTAGACGACCTTCAAACCCATTGCAGGTAAATGCAGATATAATTTAGTTGGATCGCTTTCCAGTGTTACCCCTAGCGATAATCCAATCGTCGATCTAGGTGCAATATGTCAATAACGGGTCGGCATAATTTAAAAATACACTCCAGGGAAACACATCAAGTTTGATTTCTCATTTAAGAGTTATAAAGATAGAAAAAAGTCTCACAAAAGGAACGTAAAAAATTTTAAATTGAAAAGCAGTTCGCACGTAAAATGATTTTGCGGAGTTACAAGTTTCATTTGCTGTCAGCTTTAGCACACTCATGGTTATTATTGACGAAAAACTGAACAGAGTGTTTGATCGATCTGAGTGATTGGCTGAAGGAAATATTTTGAAAATAAGATTTTTTTATCAAGAAACAATCAGTAAGATCATTTGAATGAACGCGTTATTGTTTTTCGACGATCACCCGCCAGTCACGGTTCTTTCCGTGACTGAATTTGACATGTTTTTCGAATGTGTTTGTTGTTTTAGAATTGTTCGTTAGGAATAGAAAAAAGTGTCGCGTTCTCATCGTACTTACCGCTGCCTTCACACAACTCCCTGATTTTGGGAAAGATAATTATTAAACATTTATGATGCTTTTTCTGCAGTGGCATACCGCGAATCTTTAATACAGTAACAAATACCAAAGCCAATGCACGTATCACGTTATTTATCTATTCAACTTTAACGCATGTTACATACCCCTATGTGATATTGAATACTTTTTCATTTTTAAGAATAAGATTTTAACAAAATTATTGCTTACTTTAAAAGAAAATTCGTAAAAAAATAAACGCTTTAAGATCCAATTACAGAAAGTAATTAAAAAACTGAATGTCGTGGGAAATCTAGCAGGAAAAAAGTTTCTTGTGCTATTTGACAAATATTAAATTCAAATTTTGTTCAAGGTATTTTGAAAAAGGGAATGACTTGGTTTTAATTATTTTTTATAAACAAATACTATCCTATCAGTTTTATTTAATACTAGCTTTCGCCCACAGGTCCGTCTGCGTAGACTCAGAATGAATTTCTCCAATCGTATACCGACTGATCACGATTTCAGTCTTGAACCCGAGTTATTTATTACTGGAGTAAATTTTAGAATCAGTAATTTGATTGAAGAGTACAGTCGAAGTTGGGTGTTGCAAATGCAAGTTCTTATTCAGAAACCAACCCTTTCGCGGGTGCAATATGTCACCAGTTCCATAGCAGGTAATCCGAAGAAGGCTTAGCTTAGATATTCCAATGAAAAAATTGATTAACATCCATTAAACCTTTTCGGAAATTAACTCGAACAAACACTTTATCGACAGATATTATAAATAAAAACTTTAAAAATATTAAGTGTAGATTAGGTGCGTCAGGAAATAAATATTTAAGACCAAATTTTACAAAAATATCGTATGTACAGTTTCATATGTATGGATAGATTAAAAAAATATACTATTTCTTATTCCAGGAGGTGATCTACTTCTATTCAAAATTTGATTAAAATCTGTTTAACCGTTTCGGAGATCAGCCTCGACTAACAAACAGACAGACCCTGTATCATATCATATATAATATATGATCGCAATCATCAATTTGCATCAAGATTGGCAAAATCCTTTCTATGTTATAAAAATACATACATACAGATAGAGAGACATACATTTTAGAAATAGTGGAATTTGTCATAAAAGGAACACAATCACAAAATATGACAATAAAATTGTGGCTACTGACAGATCTACAAATTTATATATAATAAGAATAAATATAATCATTAATAAATTAATGTCAAAATTAAAAAAATGAGCAAGAGCATGTTATTGTATTATTTTCGACATATCTCCTTTTTTAGGATTCCGTATCTCGAAAGGAAAAAACGGAATCCTTATAGGACCACTTTGTTGTCCGTCTGTCTGTTAAGACCCTTTTTCTTAGGAACTCGTGGAGATATCAAGCTGAAATTTTTATCAAATACTCAGGTCTACTGTTTCTTAGAGCTGCGAAAAAATCAAACTTCTAAGCCAACGAAATCAAAGGATACAGCCGTTTATGCCGCAAATTTTTGACACTCGCAAGGGAAACAAAATCTACAGGATACTTCCTGTGAACTCAGAATTTTGAAATTTAGTACGAAGCAACGTTTTATAGTATCTTTCCTTATGAACGCGTAGAAATATTAAATTCAAATTCATATCAAATAATTAAATCTATAATACCTTTGACCTGTAACAAAATCACACACTTCTATATCAACGTAAACAAAAGAAACAGCATTTTAACCCGCATATTTTAAAACTCGCAACAACTCGCAAGGGAATCAAAACCTAAAGGGTACTTCCAGTCGACCTACAGTTTTGAAATTTGGTATGAAGGAATGTTTTATAGCATACATAAAGGAAAAATTCTGAAAATCTAAAATTTTTAGTTACCGCACATAATATATATTTTTTATAATTATGAACTTATTACCCTTTTCCTCATAAACGCGTAGAGGTGTCAAGTTGAAATTCATATCAAATACTTAGGTCTAATTGCCTCTAATCTGTAAAAAAAAAATTATAAACATAATTGTAGTTACCGTATTGACCGTGACTTATCTCTATGTATGGGGAGGGAACAACATTTTAGCGTGTGTGTACGTCGCAATCTTAAGGACGGCGTGACAGACGGATCAAGTAAAAGATATTATTTAAATAAGCCAGGCGCTGCAAACGGCCATTGCGAATGCTTGCATTTCAAAATGTTTAATATCAGAGTGATAACTGTATATAGGTCACCACAATGTCAAATTAATGTCGCAATAGAATGCATAAATACAACAATATACGCCAGCAACCTTAATAGGTATACACCATGTTCTCGTCTGATTGTTGTGGGAGACTTCAATATCAATTTTAGAATGAATCCCCAAAATGAAATTTCCACATATTTTCCATCCATAAACATGTTTCCGTTAATAAACACTAGTATTACAAGAAGTAGTACAACTATAGATAACGTTTTTTCGCACTTCAATGTGCAATGTGGTACTATTCATACCTTTTTCAGTCACCATTTACAGATTTGGTTCAATTTATTACTTAATTAGTATTTTTTAATCAGATTTCTAAATAGTGACTAAATAACCTTGTAAATAAATAACTTTGATGAAAGAACTTTTGCAAGACTTCTGCAAGACTAGTGTAGGTATTTCAGTCATATTATAAAATAAATGATATGTGTTAATATAAGATTAAGGATTACTGAAACGATAAAGAGACCTTTGTCTTAAATCTATGCTTCTCCAGCTTTTTATATTGTAATGTTATGGATTTCATTTTTCAATAAAAATGCCATAACTATGACATGATTATCGTGATGGGTAAACTTTTACTCATATACCTACAGGGTTGTACGGAACCCTCGGTGCGCGAGTCTGACTCGCACTTGGCCGGTTTTTTTTTCTATCAATTCATTCTTTTGCCTTCAAAGCTATTATGATCGCGCTGCAAGCTTTTCTTGTGTAAAATATAATATTTTTTCTTGGTGGTAAATCTGCTCTATAAACGTGTATGTATTCAATCGTTGCCAGGCAATCATTTATCTTTTGTGACTGACGGAAGTGAGCGATGGGCGCACGATCGCGTGACCTTTGTCTTATGGCGTTTTTTGAACGGGTACCATGATTTCGACATTTGTAAGTTGAGCGACTTAAAGTGAGTTTTATAGAATGTGTGATATAATTGACAGGAAAAATAGAACGAACATTTAAATATTTCTGATTGTAATTATTTGTAAAGAAAACTAAAAGACCTCTATTTTTCCGCTGATCCCTTTACGCTGACCGCGGCTCGTCCTCGGCTCCTGTATTGTCCTGGCCCCGGCCCGAATTTGATTAAACATTGCCATAAAAGTCGTAATTAGTCTCAAATCGAATTTTCTCAGTTCATTTTGTGGTTCATTTTGTGTTTCTTTGAGGTTCCGGATACTCGACGAAAAACCGTAACTCTTGAAGGGCGTTCACGCATCTCTAGTCCAATATGTTCTTTAAAAAAAAAAATATGTGATTTTTTTAGATACGCAGAGGTAGGTGAACGAACCCCGTGTCCGGAATGAACCGAATGGGCGAGAACGAAGTGAATGAGCTAGTATGGCTAATATATAGACGCTTTTGTTGTACTTTTAGAAGCTGGCTATCGATAAAACCACGTACAAAAAGAAGTCGGATAACTTTTTATTTATTCAAGTTATACTTCTTTTGGCGTGTTAGGAGTGGATAATGAGATTTCAGAATGTGACACACGACGCGTGGATGTGACACATGACTTCGAATGGTGCGAAAAGGATTATTCATCACTCAATGTAATAATATGATTTAGCACGTGTTAGAAACACATATTGACGTGTAATAAATGTTTATTCGTATATGTATGAATCTCATAAATAACTGATGGCTGATATTTTACTATGTGAATATTATTCTTCATATTGATAAATCTTTGTATATACTGAATCATACTTTTGGTTATAAATTGAGATGTAAATATATTAAAATAATGGAGTTATATTTATTTAAAGTATTAACTATTACCAAAACAGCATTTTTAATGGTACAGAAAATATCATACATTAGCAATTAGTTCTTGGTATTTTATTAAAAATTTTCTAAAATGAAAAAACTATTGTTTTTTCATTTATGCCAAAAATGTAGACTTCCTATGTGCGTACACAGACATGTATAGTTTTATTCTGTAAAGCTTTCTTATTCCAATCATGACTAATTTGAGCCAGATTTCATTAACACATAATTGTTTAAGCCTTTTTTTTTATTATGACAAACTAATTAGAGTAAGTCAAAAAAACACGCAGGAAATACGACAATTTACAGAACGAAACTCTCCACGAAGCCGATTCGCATTCGATTATTGTTTAAATATTTAAGTAACTAGAGAGCGATAACAATGATCAACGTCCGTGAAATGCAAAAACGAAGCTTTGATTTTCTTGTCCTATACGATCGAAGCGTACTCACTCTTCTCGGCCCCTCCAGAGCTCTGCGCGAGCGCCGACACCGCGAAAAACACGACAAAGTACCCCGAGCCGGGCATGTCCGGAATAAAGTTTCTCAAAACGCAAACGTGCTCAGCGATTACTTGAAGCGGGACGCGCGTTCCCAGCGTTATTTCCGTCCGACTGCGGAGTCTCCTCTTCATAACCGCGTCGCGTCACGTCGTTGGTCAAGCGTGAATTGGAATTTCCGAAACGGGTTTCTTGAGTAACAATAAATTGAGCACCATTTCGGTAATTTCTTTACTCGATTTTTTTATGTTAATACCGTAATGTTTTTGACTTGTGTCAAGAAATAAAACAACCTATCTGATTTTCCGGTTTCTGTAACAACATACTTTTTTCCCTGTTACGTATATAAGGCATTCAGTTACCGAGGAGGTGCTGTGATTATACCACCCTGTGCGGCTCGGTGCTACGACATTAAACCAGTAGTCCTAGCGAATAAGGATATTTGGCACTACGAATGATAGGGTCGTACGTGAGATCACGCTATTCGAATCGCTCTCGGGCACCGGCACGAGCTCGGCTGGAGCTCCTC
Source organism: Eumeta japonica (assembly GCA_005406025.1). Classification (NCBI taxonomy): domain Eukaryota; kingdom Metazoa; phylum Arthropoda; class Insecta; order Lepidoptera; family Psychidae; genus Eumeta; species Eumeta japonica. The sequence goes on from BGZK01000039.1 coordinate 1,004,141, forward strand.
ATTTCTCTCATCCTCTAGAGGATTTCTCGGCGGTGACTCGCATTTCCACGGACAAGCAGTACCGTAAGCCTTTCGTGTGGCGTATTTTGTTCTCTGAAACATCAGCTTATAATATATCGATCTCGGGTGCAGGTGCCATTACAGTTTATGATGTAGCTCGCCACGCAGTGAGCACGTAACGGCGGCAGTTCGTTAAAGTGACGTGCGGCGTCTGAAATCAATGAGAAGGGTATAGCAGTAAATACTACGTTCCCTAGAACAGACATAAAAAAATGAACAACAATACCTATTTATTAATTCGTTTATGTAATACGCGGGTGCATATAGGTACATAAAGGAATATGTGAAAAAGTGGTTTGCATGTTCAAACACCAAACTTTCATTAATATTTCATGGATAATGTTGATAAATAAGAAGTTTGTATGATTGAAATCTATCCTAATATGTTTTTGGTATCTGGTCAAATTTATTATAATTATTTTAATTTTAATCCTAAAAAATGATAAATATTATATAAAAATTATGTTATTCTATGAAAAGTTTTTTTTAGTAAAATGTAAATAACAATAGATTAGTAAAATTTAATATTAAATTTAAATAAATAAGCTAAATGTTACTTAGTTCAGTAAGATGCACAGTAGTTATTATGGTCAAATTCTATACAATAATATTATTGATTTTTTGTTTTAATTTAGATTTGCGTTACAAGTTTTTCCATAAACTTTTATGACCAATCGAACAGGTACTTACTACGTTATGCAAAAGCATTAAAAGTATTAGTGAAATGTTAACGTTAAATAAATAATTAAGAAATAATCAATTACTCGAAAATGGTATTTGTTGTAAAATATGAAAATAGGAGTTGATTAGCTGAACTCGACAGACGTTGTCGTTCCTTACTTCTCCTTCTTTATTTTATTTTTATATTATAATAGAAAAATAATAATGTTATTAGATATTCTATGCAATATAGAAAGGTTCGAGGAACTATTACTTGACATAATATTCAAGTCTACAATGAATCATTTGTATATGAATGAAATGAAATGAAAGTCATTTTTTTGACTAAAATGTAGCTTGGCTCTATCAAAGATCTCATAGACTTTTAACATTGTGACTATTATGAGTCTTAGAAATCTGTTTTACATGAAATGTTTTTGGTCGTCACTATAGAAATGGCCGCGTTTATTAAACACACGCTCTGAAATCCATAACATTAATATTAGACATGAGAACGATCTTGCTGCTCATAAATCCCGTCTTAGCAAAGTTAATAAATCATATAAGGGGCTATGTGTGCGCTTTTATAATAAGATCCCAGCAAAAATACAAAATTTGCCATTTTATGAATTTAAATGTTTTGTTAAAGCAAAGTTATATAGCCAGGGCTATTATAACGTGTGTGAATATCTTGAAAAATGCCATGGGATTGAACTGCTGGGCTATCAAGTTGCTTCATATTACTTATAAATATCGACTAAATTGTTAATTATGTAGCGATATTAGACAGCAAAAATAACGAAAAATTATAACGAGCTCGAGCTCCTGGTCGGCACATATGTCTCTCTAATGTTTTTCGCGCTTTACCTCGAATAGACAGGCCGCTTCCCCCACCCCTATGTCCAAAGGTAGCAGCATCACGAGGATCCGCGGAGTGGAGAGAGACAGTTCGGTAAGCTCGGCATGCTTTCAATGCGACGCTGCGTTGTAGAGCGTCGAGCATTTTTGTTACGCCGAGCTTACTTGTCGCCGGTGCCCAAGCGCACGATACGTACAAGACGATAGGCTCTATCACGACGACGTATATCATCTTTACTATTTCCAGACTCAATCTCCACGTTGCCTTGACCACTCTGGCTATGCCTTTATAAATGTTGCCAGCCTTTTTACACACTTTGGCCTCATGGGGTGTAAAGGTCAGCCTCTTGTCAATCGTTATACCTAGGAAGCGGATTTCATCGACCAGGGCAATTATTATATTGCCCATGTATATAGTTGGGACGTCGAATTTCAATTTTTTGGTGAGCATCATCGGGTTATTTTTGGATGGTGCAAACCTCAACTTATTCCAATCGTCCCAGTCTTTTACATGGGCTAGTGCCCGGTTAACCTCTACCTCCAGTGCTGAGGCCGATTGTCCGGAAAACATAAGTACCACGTCGTCCGCGAACGTCTGCACGTAAACGCCGAGGTCCCCGAGTTCTTGGAGTAGGAAGTCTAGGACGAGATTCCAAAAAGTTGGACTGACTATCGAGCCCTGTATACAATCCTTTGAAGTCATCCTCCTGGACTCGCCTCCGGCGTAACGAACCACAACCTCCCGGTCTCTCAAGTAACCCATCACCATGCCGTAGAGGTTTACCGGGCACTTGTGGGCGAGCAGCTGGCTTCTTATGGCCGGCCACCACGCGTTATCGAATGCCCCCTCTATGTCCAATGACACCATCAATATTATCTTCTTAAGACTTAGCTCATTATAGATGTGTGTCATCAGATCATACAGGGAGTCCTCCGTCCCGCGCTGTGGCATGAAAACATACTGTCTCGCCTGCAGCTTCGGCATAATATGCCATTTGATGCAGCAGACGAGCATTCTTTCCACGGCTTTGCCCATTACAGAGAGAAGGCCAATGGGTCGGTTTGACTTCGGACGGGAATAGTCGTCCTTGCCTGGCTTCGGTATCACCTTTATAGCCGTCACCTTCCACGCCCGGGGAAGTATCCCAGCCGCAAGCACTTGTTTGCTACGGCTAGAAACAACCCCGGGTTCCGCAAGATGGCAGCCTGGCAGATGTCCGATGTGAATCCGTCAATCCCGGGAGCCTTTTTAGGATTGAAAGCTCTTAGAACTATTTTTAATTCGTCTCCGGTAAACGGCGGATCCATCTCGGACAAGATATCCGAAGTCAGCGGAGGACGATCACTCCCGTCGGTTCGTCTTCTCAACTCCGTGTGGAACGGGTTTTTTGAGTCAACACGGTCATCAAGGAAAAAGGTATTTGCCAGGAGGACGGCGGAATCATACGGGCTACAGCTCTGCCCCGAGGCGTCAATAAGTAGTATGTCCTCCCGGTTTTTCCTAGTACCCCTGATTATCCTGTAGACACCATCCCATATGCTTTCCCTGTCTAGAGCTGTGCAAAACCGTTTCCAGCTCGTCGTCTGATCAAACTGCTGCTACCCGTTTATAAGCCTCCATGGCACTCACATATTCCTCGATCACGTACCGGCGTCTGCTGAGGGCTGCAAGTCGGATGGGCCGTTTTTTGATATTTGCATCCTTTTTAAGCCCCTCTAGCTCATGACTCCACCGAGGGAGATTTAGCAGCGCTGATTTTCAGCTGGGCCCCTCAGTATCTCAGTGTTTGGTTTAAATAGTGCCATCTGATATATCGCAAAATGTACCTCAGTATTATGTTTAAATAACACCATCTGTTAACTACAAAATGAATCACAGTATTTCATTTAAATAGTGCCATCTGTAAATCGCAGTTTAGTTAGTTACGGAGCTGTTGCTATACAAATGAATACAGGTTATATTGGAATTTCTAAATATTCCTCAGCCACCGTACGTCTGATTGGCCTACAATGAATATTTAAAAATTAGTAAAAAAATGAACAATCGATTTGTGTTTGAATTTAAAAATCAGCCCAGACGTTCAAGAAATATCGCACATCAAATATTTTCGCTGAATGAAAATATCGCGTCTAGCATATCTCGAAGACGTTACGTCCGATCGGGTTGGGACCTATGACAAGATTTTTCGAACTCTCGATTAGCTTGCGAATGCTGAAAACGCAGCGATCGTCATTTCAATAGTTTCTGAGCACTTAGTATACAAAGGAAAATAACAACTTTCACAGTTGTTAAAAATCTTGAAAAATCTTGTCATACGTCCCAACCCGTTCGAACGTAACGTTTTCAAAAAACGCTAGATGATATATTTGAATACTATAAAAATGTTTGATGTGCGATGTTACTCTAGTGTCTAGGCCGATCTTGATCGATCATACACCAATCGATTGCCTAAGTCTTTTACAAATTTTTACGTATTTATAGTATGCAATCGGAAAAACTATGGCCGAGCAATATTGCAAAATCCTATTCTCATATGCACCGCCACAGCTCCTAAATTATTAAATAGACGATCTATGCGATTGCAGCGTTCGAAAGTTAAGCGTACCTACGAAAAATCTTGTCGTATGTCTCAACCCGTTCGAACGAAACGTCTTCAAGTTATGATAGATGCTATATTTGCATGCTATAAAAATGTTTAATATGCGATATTTCTCTAATGTCTAGGCCGATCTTGACAATTTATACAATAAACGATTGCTTATATTTTTTTACTAATTTTTACTTACTTAATGTATGACAATCTGACGTTATGTGGCCAAGTTATGTTGCAAAAACCTAATCTCATATGCATGGCCACAGCACCTAAACTAATAAATAGACGATCTATGCGATAGCAGCGTTCGAAAGCTAAGCGTATCCTACTAAATATCTTGTCATACGTCCCAACCCGATCGGACGTAACGTCTTCGAGATATCATAGATGCTATATTTGCATGCTAGAAAAATGTTTTATGTGCGATATTTCTATATATTACGGCACATTATACTTTCTTATTTAATGTCTTTGTTAGTATACATGCCACGAACTGTTTTCTAGACATAATGAAACCTTATTTTTTGAACTTTAATGACTCCGGAACGTGTATGGCGAGGATCTCTGCATGTGCAGCATTTGACGTGATTTGCAAATACTAAAAATTTGTAGTAGATCATAAACGGATAGCAAGGAACGTCTTAGAGTTATCCAAGACAAACTTTTTTAATTCAGTGAAATTATTTTCATCGCAATGTCTTTCGACCGCTCTTGCCGACTTTCATCACTGTAAAACCGACGACCGAACATTATGCTTTCTTGTTTAATGTGTTTTTCTAGTATAGTTGCGACGAACTGTTTTCTAGACATAATGAAATCCTTCTTTTTGTGAACTTTAATGACTCCGGAACGCGTATGGTGAGGATCTCTGTATGTGCAGCATTCGACGCGATTTGCAAATACGAAGATATTGGAGGATCATAAACGGATCGTTAGGAACGTCTTAGAGTTATCCTAGACAAACTTTTTTAATTCCGTGAAATTTTTCATCACTATAAAACCATCGACCAAACATTGAACTTTCTTTTAAATGTGTTTGTTAGGTTAGGTTAGGTTTTGATTTATTCGCTCCTGTCACATGTTGGCGACAGCCTGTATGTCTCAGATTCTTGATCACTTTTCACTGGCCTTTCATTAGGGTTATTTTTTTTTTTGTTTTTTTTTGAACTTTTAACATTTATATATTTTTAACGTTTACATATTTATTTCTATACATTCTATTTTATATTTACATTATATTTATCTTGACTTTGTCTTCCATAACCATTGGCTGTTTATTTATGTCACCGACCACGACCACGTCACCATTTGATTTTATTCGCTATGTTGAACCCATTCATTTAATTGCATCGTCGCGTGACCCGCTCGCAGAACTTCAAAACGTTTTCGATTTGTCTGGTCATCAGGAGGCCGGAAAACTATGCCCTCGACTACGACGCCGGTGCCACCCTCGGTCTCTGCGCATCTCACGAAGATTGGGCGTTCTTCGAGGGAACGTGCAGTACATCTGTGGACTTATCAGGGGCGCGCACGCGCAGTGCACGGCTAATCCTTCAGCTTGAACCTATTCGGGTACTGGGCAGATCCGCCGTGTTCCGTTAGGTTAGGTTTTTATATTCTGCAGACTCTTATGTTCCGCACCTTTGTTACTGGCATTGTTCATTTGTCAGTGCGTTAGTTTCTTGCTGTACTGTTCTGCAACCACTTATCTGTCATTCTCACAATTTATATGTTTTTTACTTTATTAAATTTTATTTGTTTATTGTTTTAAACACTGTTTCACTGTTTTTCTTCATGGCGGTCCTTGTCCCTGTTGCACGGCACCGTTCACGAGTACGACAGGACGGTCAGCCATTGTCCAGCTCAACCATTTTAGAGGGAGCCGGGCAACCCGTCCGCTCTGACACCGCGCATTGGGATGTCATTGTGTGTGGAACGCCATTTTTTGTCCGCTTCGTTTCGTTAAATTCGTTAAATTGACGCCTTTCTTTGCTTTGATCCGGTGTTTTATTTACCCGGTCAGTACTGTTCCGGTTTTCTTCGGTGTTAGGTTATTTCTCTGACCGAGTTTATGTCCCGGGATCTTATTGCCATCTTGGCGTTGTACTCTATTATTCGTTCCGATGTAGCATTGTTAGCCTTTTGTATCAGTCTCCCTATCGCGTCACTGCAATTTACCGTAAGGTAAATACAATTTTCTGTGTGACGCGTGATTGCTCCGACCGCGTGTTGAATGCTGTTGTAAATTTCTGCTTTCTTCGACGCTGTTCTTACTATTACCACATTTTGAGGCTAGACCCTGCGCTTCATGGATAGTTAACACTCTCGATTCTTTACCTTGTCCGCATCCCATGGCTTTTAGCTCTGTTTTGCCAGCTTGTGTGTGGGCCAGGTAGAGCGTTTGAGGTAGTGATATGGAGTTTGTTTATGTCGTAACCATCCATCGTCAATGATCGGGTCCCTTCCTGTGGGTATATGCCGCTATAAATTTCGTTGAGGGCATATGCCACATCCATGGGGTTTCTGTAAGATCGTAGCAGTTCTCGGAGACTTTGCTGCTACAGCATTTGGCTTTTCAGCTCATCGGAAAGACATTGTGTCTGTCTATGTGAGGGATTTGATTTATGTCGCCGATAAGCAGCAGTTCCTTGGCCTTGGCCAGCAGGCGGCCGTTATTATTGCGCCAAAGTGGTTCATCATAGCCTCGTCGATTAGGAGACGGTTGTGTGTGTGTTCTTTGAACCCGTTCACTAATATAGAAGCCATCGTGCGCACTCTGGTCGTTGCTTCGGCTCTATTCTGTTGGCCAGTTTTCGCTTTAGGTCTTCTGCTGCTTCAATGGTCGCGGTGACTATGCAATCCCTTTTATTGTCAAATTCTTGAACGATCCACGTTGTTTTCCCACATCCAGGTACTCCGTTGATCCATGTAATTTTCGGTGTTTCCCAGTCGGTAAATGTTTCCGAGTAGTCTTGGTCGTTTTCCTTTGAAAGTTTTCTCATCGTTCTCAGGTTCTTTCTTCCAAGGCTACCTTTGTGTCTCTGGTCATTACCACTATTGGATCGTTTTCTGGAGTTTTATATTTGGCCTTGCCTGTGATTTTCGTTGCCTGTTCGTCGAGATATACGAGTCCGCATGTCATTGTAGGCCGCCATGTTTTGTCTTGCGTCTCCGAGTATGTATTGGGACGACTTATTGTTGTATATGGTGCCTTCGTTTTCCTCGAGTTTTCGTTTAGCTGTTCGATGTCCCTTTCTTGTATATGTTCAGAATGTTTTACACATTGTTTGGGTGACATCTTATTGCTATTGTTAGTGCAGCGAACTCGAGGAAGGCGTTCTCATGTGGTCTTTCGGATTCTCGACAGGCATAACGACGGGAGGTTTGACCTCTCCTAGGTCGGCCTTTGTGGGTTTCGGGCTAGATTTGGTGAATCGTTCGTTATCTTTTAGATGTCGAGGCTTTTCCTTGTCCTCTGTTGTCGAACACTCGCTTTTGCTGGTGAATGCCTTAAGTTTTGTGGCTATTCCTGCATTAAATGCACGAAAGTTTTCCAGTTTTTACCGGTCTCGGGCGTTGCTCGCGGGCTAGCTCTTTCGCTTCGCGGTGTTTGTCTCCTTTTCAGCTTGGATTTGCTTTCGGAGACGCTCCGAGCCGCTCATTTCTTCTGGGTCCTTGACAGGATGTCCCCAGCTGTCAATCGGTGTCGTTGAGCATGCCGGATCGTATTTGTGAAAACTGAGATTTTCTCCTCGATCTTCATACATTACGATCTTGTGTTTCTCGGAGGCTGCTATGCTTCCAAGATAATCTTCGACATTGCCTTTTTCGTAGCCGACTGACATAGAGTCTATGCTTATCACTCGGGGTGTTGCCTGTTCACTTTCGCTTAGTTTATGTAATACTTTACTTGCCTGGATAAACGGTGTGTCCTCGGTCCATGTGAATAGTAGGACGATCTTGTTTCTGGTCCGTACCATTCTGCAGGATTCACCTTCGATTACTAGTTGTTCTAGCGAATCAAAGGTTTTCCTTAGGATGGTTTTACTGGTACTGCGTTTATGAGGTTGGCAAGTCCTGGCGAAAGTGAAACGCTGCTCTCCCATGGCTTCAAAGCCTATTCCTAGCCTTTCCGTGTTTTCGTCCATGAACAGTACCCTCCCTTGTTCGTATCCCAGGCTTTCCTGCTGTTTCTGCGCAACGTAACATTCTTTCCGTTGTCGTCGTGCGCAGTGTTGTAGCTTCATTTTCGGGATTCTCTTGGGTTTTGTGTTGGGGCTGAAGTCGGCGCAGTTGGAGGTGTTTCTTCATTGCGCTTTCGGTTCATGGATCTATGTCTGGATGTGGCTTCCCGGAACTTTCTCTGCGAATGACAAAATTCCACTTTTTCGGGGTTCTCCATTATTTCGTGCATTTTCGTTTTCCAGCTTTGTCTCGATTTTGTGTTCGAGATCGTAGCGTGCAACTTCATACCTGGGGCATTCAAGGATTATGTGCCATACTGATTCGATTTTATCGGCGTCGCACTCGCAACTCGGACTCTGTAAGAGTTTGAATCTGCAGGTACTCCGCTATTCCCGTGTGTCCTGTGAATATTTTGTGTCTGGACCGGTGTTGGCTTCCAATTTCCTGATCGTTGTGGCTTTCTTGCGTCAGGAAGAGATGTTTCGTTATTGCACCGGTCTGGGAGGATCGTATCGTGTTTGCCATTTCAGAATCGTCTCCTCCCTTATCTTGCTTTACCCAGGATAGGGAATTTTCTCATAATCATAGTCGGCATCAGCCTTTTGGGCAGCGATTTTTGCCAGTTCATCTGCTCTTTCGTTGCCCTTTATTACGTGTGCTCTCAGCCAGTAGAAACGTATTTCTTTTCCTTCAGCGTTAGCGTTTCCTTATACTGCGTGTGCTGTGGATGTGTCCCGTTCTCGGGTTGCTCAGGAGTTCCAGTGATGATCTAGAGTCACTCAAAATGTTCACCACTTTCTCTCGACTGGCTTTAACCATTGCGACTGCTCTGGGGCGTACATTTCCGCTTGATATACTGAGCATGAAGGATGTAGACTGAGAGTTTGGTACCGATTCTGTATCGTTCGTCCACCAGTGATCGCTGCTCCGACCCTTCCGTTAATTTTGCTGCCGTCCGTGTAGATTTGCGGGCCGGCAATTTTCCAAGGGGATCGGGATCCGATTCGTCTACGAGCTCGTATTCTATGGACATTGCTTTTGCGGGGTGGCCTCTCAGTGTTTGCAATGTCCTTTTCTAGCTCTTTCCTGGTGGAAGATAGTCCATCGATAATCCTTTTTTTGCTTTGTACAGCGCCTCCGCTTCCCGTATTCTGAGGTCCAGTGGAAGTAAGCCTGCAAGGATCATAGCTGAGGTGAGTGAGACCGTTCTGTAGGCTCTACAGATCTTGATGGCAAAACCTCTTTGAAGCGAGCTTAGAGCCGATCTGATCATTTCTAACTCGGTCGCCGGAGCCCATGTGTTCGATGCGTACATCATGATGGGTTCGATCACTGCTGTGTATATGATCCTTATTATTTCGCTGTTCAGACCCCATGTTACTTTTGCGCTGCAGGCTAGTCGCTTGTAGATTTCGATAGACTTTTTACAGACTGCCGCTACATGTGACCGGAAGTTTAGCCTCGTGTCTATTATTAGGCCGAGCACCTTTATCTCTTCGACTGGGGTTGATTTGGGAGCCCGCCATCTGTATGGTGGGGTTTTGAAGCTTTTCGTTAGCACCATAGCTTGTGTTTTTGTGGTGCGAAATTCAGCTATTTTCGGAACCCCATTTTGTGACGATTTTCATAGCTTCGTTGGCGGCGTTTTCTATTGGTGGAGCTCGATTCACTCGAGAAAGCGGGACTACATCGTCGGCAAATGCCTGACAGTGTACCTTTGCGTCGGTCAGTCTTTGAAGAAGCGAGTCGATGATTATATTCCAGAAGGTCGGTCCACATATGGATCCTTGGACACAACCTTTGTTTGTGGATTTTGTGACCGTTTCTCTTGCGTAATTGACCGTTATTTTCCGCTCTGGAGGTACGAACATGCCATTTGGTATAGATTACCCGGGCATTTTTGTCGATGAGCTGTGTTTTTAGTGCTGGCCACCATGCGTTGTCGAAGCGCCCTCTATATCAAGTGAAATAAGGAGTACCGCTTTTTGCTTTCTATCTCCTTTTTGACATGATTAACGAGGTCGTAGAGGCATCTTCCGTGCTTCGCTGTGGCATGAACCCGTATTGCTTAGGACTGGAGTGAAGGAAGCATGTGCCATTGGATTCGGCCTATCATTAATTTTTCCACTATCTTTCCGGGATCGGTAGTAGACCTATCGGCCTGTATGATTTAGGGAGGTGTAATCTTCTTTCCGGTTTCGTGTTGAGCGACATGTGCGGTCTTCCAGT